>OY759261.1:28896473-29096473 GCA_963662155.1 Lamellibrachia columna | reverse complement strand
TATTTTTTTATTCCAAAGCCAATGGAGCGTGTCCCAAAAAGGTTTGTGGAGGCCCCCAAATAATTTTGTGGAGGTCCCTGGACAATTGTCCTGTTTGACCTGTCCTAAATACGGCACTTATTAAAAGAACATATTTGAAGAGGAATATTCATTTCCAAATCCAATAGCATATCTAATATTAGACATTCAACAATTTAGACTTTGTATGAATACTGACCAAGATGAACGGTTTTGTTAGTTGGTTTTGTTTGCTTCTTCAGGCCTGGAGATAACGTAGCCGCCAAACGAAATATACCTGGTGCGAGATACATACATACGAAGGTCCTGAGATTTTCCGCCAAAAGAGGATCACATGCATCAAGGTCTGGCGTGTATAAGATATCAAAGAAAGGAATGCGAAATGTTTCGGCATCTGACGCTCACGCCGATACGCGGACTCGGAACCACGTACAAAGAAGCACCACGTCAACCACGTTGAACCGAGTCAAGACACGAATCGTGTTCAGGACAACGCGAAGATCCGAGGCACCAAACGAGTTAGCGCCCCCCAACTGCCTCACGACACCAAGAAGGCCCGATTTGATGACACCAAGAAACATGACGTTACTCAAGACACCAAGAAGCTTCACGACACCAAGGTGGCCCGAGCCACAAAGACGCCTTAATCCACCGAAAGTCATGGCGACGCCAATTGCGAAGATATATCGGGTCACATACAAAGGCAAACAGAGGGAACCACGTGAGAAAATGTAGCAAAGTATTATGAAATTGAAGGGTAATGGTAAGGAAAATGTGGAACGACAATATGACTTAATTGAATATAACTGCGAGCATTTCGCCAATGACATTATCTACGGAGAAGCATTTTCTGCTCAAATTGAAAACCTCTTGTACAACATGGGCACATAAAATAGCCACAGTGAACAACAGTTGAGAAACTGCATGTTGATGAACTTTAACGGCTTGTTCTGATAAAAAGTACGTTACATTTGCGTTAATCAAATAACAAAGGACTTATATAATAACAATAGCAACACCAGATGGCGATGTCGACGTTTAGTAAGTAATTGATATTTGGTACAGTATGTAGTTTCAAAATTATATTCTACGGTAACATCTTACTCATACATCGAGCCTTCGAATCCGCGAATTGAAATCCTTTGCGTCGGTAAGAAATTATAAACTAAAATGTTGTTTTTTGCATAATTACATGTAATTTTATGCATATATTGATAGGTAACTCACACCCTCAATAGTTCATGCATGTTTATGTATTTTTGGAATATGTGTCATTAGTGTTACCCTAGTCATGTGCGGATATGCCCAAGTGCAGTAATTAATTTATATAATGTGATGGATTGTTTCAGATTAATTCACTAGCAAATTTGATTCATAGATCAATGGGACCTCTCAGTGTCTACCCTTTATCGTAAAAGCGCGTTATGAGATTTCAAAATACATACCCTTAATTACCCAATAATTGTGATTTGATACACTAAATGATACACTAAATACTGGGGCATATCTGCACAGGTGATCAATACTTATAGATAACATATATGTTGTTTTACGTGGAGTTGAAGTTTGATAATTGATAGTTGTGCACCACTAAATATACAAATTAACGCGGCGAAGGTTTACCCTTCTGGCATAAATAGTTCATTGGTTATGACACATTATACCTTAGACGTGCGGTCATGCCCCACCTTCCCCTAGTTCACTAAGGCCTGTATGCCAATCGAGTGGATATTTAGCTGCGCACTAGTAATACAAATATACTACGTCGCACTGGTTGGACACTTATAATAAAAATGGAGGGGTGTTTTATGATTGTTTGATATTCTTCTTGTTTGTGTTCGTGAGTAATCAAATACATTCAATTAATATAAGCTATAAAACTTTGAAGTGTACCTGACATGATTGAAGTCTGACAAGTAAAGACATTCGTTAGCTTTGTTTTACATTTGTACCTTCCAAGGAAAGAGACAATAAAACAGTTTATGTCATGTTTGTTGTTGTTGACTCTGTTTTAGTTATTTCATTTTCTTGTTCATACTTATCAACTATTCCACCTTTGGCGGGAGCCTCCCAATATATACCACAATCTTTTAGGCCTATGCACATATAAGAGTTACTAAAACATAACCATTTGCAACTACAATTAAGAATATCACGTCAGAGGTTTACTAGGAAAACCTTGTTGAACACACAGCATCTTAATTTCATGGGCCGCACCATACTGTCACTGGTACTGGTAGTCTAACAAAATTAGCTCGCCAAATGAAAATATAGTTGCATACATTTATTTCTATTCTTGCCAGTAGGATATGGCCATGCTATTTGCGTCCAAACTCAACTTATGTAACATATGTTGGCCTTTGTTTATTAAACTAGTCGTCTTAATGCGTCGCGCGTTGCCCAATTTTCGTAGTGCTGCGCATGCGCTTATTGGTCGCGCTAGTTAACTCGTCAGCCCCCAGTCAAACGGGAAAATGAATCTCCCACTTTTAGAACACATTCTGAGCAAACCACTGGCGTGATATTTTTTATTTTAGTTGCACTTGTTTTTATTATCTCTTTTAGGTGCATAGCCCCAAAACCGCGACTTTTGCTTCGCCTTAAGGTAGGCGCCTACCCTGAAATCAACCTAAGGAAATATGAAATATTGAATGTTGTTTGAAATCCAATTAGACTCAAAAAGCCAAAAATAGGCAAAAACAGTTTGACATAGGTCTAGTAACAGCTCCGTCAGCAGCATGCCTGTTGGCAAGTCGTTTGGAATGTAACCAAATCGTAGATCTGAGCAGTCTACGTTCATCCCGACTCTACGATCAGCTGGTTGTAGCGGACAACCTTCGCCAGGCGGCGCTCGCGTGTCGCCTGTCGTGACAGCACAGGCGACAATAACGACGAGAAAGAGACAGCATGCAGCAGAGCCACGAGGCGGCATTGTGCTGATACAAACGACACAATTCATAGCCTACATTAACGATCCTTTTGTACAAGGCTGTTACCGGCTATACATACCATTTGGTCATGGTGGTTTATATTAGAGCTGTCACGGATCCGGCCGACACAGCTCAAACAATACAGTCGATATGTGGACACAAGTACAACCCAAATAACTCAGTCAATACGTGAACACTATTACTGTAGGTTTTAGTTCTCTGAACAGCCGCGGCGACGTGCTGGCGCTGCTGACAGGAAGAAGCTACCTGGTAGCTTTTGGGTTCGTTTGGACGGATTTGTTATGGTCGTTCGGAATTAGTAAACAAAAAAAATTATTCATGAAAGGGCGTAACATTTTGTGAATAGTACCATCAGCTTAATTATGATTCATCTTCTTCGCATTAGCGCAAATCCTTCAAAACTGAATATCGTATGTTTCAAAGGGTGTATAGCGCATTGTTGTCTTACCCCAATATTAGCAAGGTTTTGTCCCTCTCAAATACGACCTGGCCATTTAATCGATGTAACAATTCACATACCGCCTCTACAAAATATCATTATATATCCACTGATCAATTCAATTGAAAATTATTGTAAATATATATTTGTACAATAAGTACAAACACAAAGTAGAGCGAAATCCTATCTAGTAACATAAGGGAACAATAATAAATCATAATTATAACACCTTTAACGCAGGCGTATTATGACATTTGACTCCAAACGTCATTGCGTGTCATTTCAAAAATAATTATATTGCCGCCATATGAGTGACGCCCTCTGCTGGGTTTTACTGGAGGTTCTACGGCAGCGTCCTCTGGGAGACAATTGTACAGCTAGCTGACAGGGTTAGTAAAGCAGTGTTTAGCTAGTATTGTCTCTTAAAATAACCTCCTGGTTGACTTAAACACAACCACCAGAGAGAGAGTGAGAGAGAGAGAGAGAGAGAGAGAGAGGGCGGCATTAATTTGACAAAGTAGCGCAATATATAAAAATGGACAATTTCGGCTAATCGGCAATAGGCTTCAAATGCATGTGGCACGAATTTTGAAATGCAACATTTGGTCGATTAGAACAGCAGGGTGCACACATTCTAACAGCTTCATCGCTCAAATGTGTTTTAATTAATCAAATGCTTAGATATACTGTGGCTGTTGTATATGTTCACGGATATTGACCTTGCCGTTCAGCATACAACGTAAACGTGGTATTCGAGTCGAAACTTTCAAATTAAACAAATAACGGTCAAATTATATAACAACAACTGTGGTTCGCTAAAACACATTTAGGCGGTCTAGATGTTAAAATAAATATTATTTATTCTCTACAGCAAAATTTTACTAAAAAACGAACACACTGTGTGTCTTTAATAAACATATGCATACAAAAGAACAACCGCGATCCTGGTTATGGGGCCTACGGGTGACCGTATAACGGCATTTCCCGATTGGAGTGCACTGAAACAGAATCACACAATGTTAGCACTACGACAATAGTTTATTGACAACAAGCAAGTATGTAAGCTAGGTATTTATAAGCCCTCAATGCATATCTCGCATATCCACCTTAACTACGGTAATTACTGTACAAATCGAAATAAACACAACGATTGTTTGATTTTGCATTAGCTATAAGGACTACGGATTATTGTGACGGCACCAGTGTCACCTTTGATCATGCACTGTCAACCGAGTTCCAGATCTCGAATTGCTCGCTCGATTGCACTTCTTCCTGCTGTTCACGGGGCTATTCCTCGAATTCGGCCAACGGATGTAAAGCTGCTCTGTCGGCAAGTCCGGGGCCGTGTCCGCGTCGCCCACGAACTCAAGCGGCCCTGTCGGTCGGTCCAGCTTCTTATCGTCAGCTGGTCTAGGCAGTTGACGTCTGACGCTGCCCAGGCTATTGCACGAGCTACGTCTACGCAAGACAACGACAGCGAGAATGACCGATGCTACAACTACACACAACACAGTTATTCGAATGACTAACGGCAAATTCGTATTTGTTTGGCTTGTAGGAGTTGTTTGGACTTCATAATTACCGCGTAAATTAACGTGAACCTGGAAGAAGCCGACAGCTGGGTTGCATGCAAGATTGAGCGTCTTCAAGTGAAACAACGGCATCCACGCACCCGTCTCTATTGTCTCTGAGCGACAATAATAAGTGTGATAAGTTGACGTTCCTCCAATTGCAAAACGTCACATTTCTTCCAACGGACATATTGCATACATACCCAGCTATTTGTGAATTCAAACCCTTCACCAAGTTGGGAATTTGGTATCCCTGTTAAGGCAAGAAACTCTAAGTTCGACAAACATGCCAATGTATCGTCTGGGTATTCAGTGTGCAGCGTGTTGTTCGGGTGTGACGTCATCGTGAGACGCCGTAGTGATGTCATTCCAGAAAGCAGCCCGACGGGGCGCGTGTTAGTTTTCATCCATAGCTTATGTTATGTGAGGTCGAGCTGCTGCAATCGCGACAGTCCAGAGAATGCACTCACACACAGTGCATGTAGATCATTATGAGACAGAGCCAATGCCGTCAACTGTGTGTACTTCTCAAACGAATAGTCGTTCAATCGAGTGATGTTGTTGCGTCTCATCGTCAGTCTGCGCATGTCTGTTGGCAAGTCGTTGGGAAAGTAACCAAGTCGTAGATCCGAGCAGTCTACGTTCACCCCGACATCACGATCAGCTGGCTGTAGCCGACATCCATCGCCAGGCGGCGTTCGCGTGCCGTCCGCCATGACAGCACAGGCGACAATAACGATGAGAAAGAGACAGCATGAAACAGAGCCACGAGGCGGCATTGTGCTGAAACAAACGACGCAGTTCACGGCGTACATTAACGTTCCTTCAGTGAAACAGCATGTCTCAACTACCAAGGGTTTTACCGGCTATAAATACCATTTGATCATCGTGGTTTACATTAGTGCTGTCACGGATCCGGTTCTGGAACCGAAACCGTGATTGCCAACAGGTACAACTGTCTCGCTCCTACACCTGTCCCGACCCGGAACCGTCTCAGCACTAGTTATCAGTAATGAAGTCACACATTATGATCTCACCTGCGTATGTTAATTATAATATGAGGCCGAGTCCAGTTGTGTAGTTTCCTGTCTCGAAATACAACTTCTTCATTTATGTATGTGTTTGTGGTCGACCTATTTTAGCTCTCTCCTGGTGCATTACACACTTTAGGAGTCTTTTTCAATCCCCCTTTCCACGAGTAAGATAACTCCCAGTTTCCCATATACTAGAACCGTGACAGACCCGTGCCATGCATACATGGCACCGAGAACCGTACAGACCCGTAAACACTGGAACCATGACAGCACACACACGCGCGCACGCACGCTCGTACGCACACACATTATGCCACATTAACCAATGCTACATCAATATATATATCTATATATATATTTATATATATATATATATATATATATATATATATATATATATATATATATATATATATACATATACATATACATATACATATACATATACATATACATATACATATACATATACATATACATATACATATACATATACATATATATATATATATATATGCATGTATGTATGTGCTGTGTCCAACTGTATTATAATCGACCCGGATGTAGGGAGGCGCGGACACATGTAATGGCGGGATATACAATAAAGCAGTAGATGTTCGCATTCATGTCTATTTTAATATGTTGCGATCGAATACATCATTTGAAATAACGAGACACAACATCTGGCGACGAAGTAAGTGTTCTCCGTGCTGGGAAAACACCTGATGAACATTTACAATGAACTTACGCAGTGAATGCGCAACGGATTCGTAATGTGTTAATGACGGACAAAACAATGGCAACATGACCACGACAGTGTCTTCAACAGTCCACGACAATCCCGCTGACGCAAGCGTTATGGCTCTACCATCCTTCCCTCAGTTCGAGTTACGAACGGGTGGAAATATCGGACCACGTTGGAAAAAATGGTTATCCCGATTTAACCGTTTGATGACAGCCATGAATATTTCAGACCCAGTGCGCATGCGTGCATTGTTACTCCACTACGCTGGACACGAAATAGACGACATATTCGACACACTGACTGTACAAGACGCCACAGACGACGTCAACGTCCACCAAACAGCTTCAAGAGCACTAACGGCATACTTTAGTCCGAAGACAAGCACTGCTTACGAAGTATACAATTTTCGTCAGGCTACACAGGCAGAAACGGAAACAACTGACAGCCACACAACACGGCTACGTCTACTGGCGAAATCATGCGATTTTGCGAACACAGACAAAGAGATTGCACATCCGGTAATATTTGCGTGTAATTCTCAGTCTCTCCGCCGCCGTGCACTTAGGGAAGATCTTAACCTTGATCAGCTAATAGCAGCTGCTCGAGCCCTCGAATTGAGCGAAAAACAAGCTGCTGAAGTCGAAGCGCATACAAAGACTGCTCATGGAATCAATTTCGTCACACCACCAATCGCTAGAAGGAGCCACCGAGCCAGCAGTCGCTGCTACAGAGGAGGTCAGCAACATCGACGCAGTTCACATCATCGATCTAACGTTGAAAACGGCAAACATGCTAAATCAGACAAGCATAACATTTGCAACTACTGTGGAAATCAATTACCACACCACTCTGGATGCCCTGCACGTGGAAAAAGGTGCAATTCATGTGGGAATATTGGTCATTTCTCCACCGTCTGTCGTTCATCAAGGAACAAATATCGACATGACGTACGCTGCCAACACTGTGACAACAGACTTTGTACAGTCTCTTTCAAATGAACATGACTACGTCTTTGCTGCTACCAGTGTAAGCAAAGACACGCCAAAGAGCGAGCATGTGTATATCACACAATGCTCCAGCAGTTGTATCCCGAAGTGTCAGGTCAAAGTTCAAGGTCAATCTGTTGAGATGATTGTAGACTCGGGCGCATCTGTGAACATCCTCGAATCTGCCACATTCCAGAGACTACGAGATAAACCACCATTGCAGTCATCACCAACTCGCGTTTATCCGTATGGCTCAGACACACCTTTGCCTGTCATAGGAATTGCCAACCTTGATCTTCAGTACAATGGTGCATACTTGTCAACACAATTTCACATTGTTGAAGGCAACAACGGAAACTTGCTAGGATTCAAGGCAGCCGAAGAACTCAAAATCCTAATGTTAACTAGACATATCACTGCTGATCGCAAGAAAGACGCTGAAAATGCAACTGATGCTGGTAGCATTCTAGAAGATTACCAGTACATTTTCTCAGGTATCGGGAAATTTCGCAACAGAATGGAATCGCTTCACATCGACGAATCGGTAACACCAAAACAGCAGCCACGCCACATCGACGCATTCCTTTCCAAATCCGCAAAGACGTGGAACAAGAATTAGGCCGTCTTGAGGCTGAAGACGTCATTGAGAAGACAGAAGGCCCAACGCCTTGGGTTTCCCCAATTGTGGTTGTTCCTAAGAAGAAATCAGGAGAAGTCCGCATTTGCGTAGATATGCGTGAAGCAAACAAGGCAGTGCAAAGAGAAAAACATCTCATGCCCACGATTGACGACTTGATCACATACATGAACGGCGCGACAACGTTCAGCACACTGGACTTGAAGGCAGGCTATCATCAACTTGAACTTGTACTTGTACAGATACAAACAACTGATATTTGGCATAAATGCTGCTTCAGAAATCTTCCAAAACACAGTCGCAGAGATACTACATGGCCTAAACAGATGCCGCAACATCTCGGATGATATCATCGTCTACGGCAAGACGGTCGCAGAACACGATGCAAACTTGAAAGCGGTTTTGAATCGGCTACGAGAGAACAACGCACGTTTGAACAAAGAGAAATGCAAGTTCTCCCAGAAAACCGTTACATTCTACGGTCACGTTTTCGGTGCACATGGAATCCGAGCAGATCCAAAGAAGATCCAATCGATCAAGAACGCACCTCGACCAACCAATGCTTCAGAAGTTCGATCACTTCTTGGCATGGCTCAGTATGTTTCCAGGTTCATAGCTAACTTTGCTACCATCGTTGCTCCACTACGTGAACTAACCAGGCAAGATGAACCATGGCGCTGGGAGCAGCATCAGGAACAATCCTTTCGAGCTCTAACAAATGCTTTGACGAACACCAGCACGAAGACATACTTCGACCCAAACACGCTCTCGGAAGTGTTTGCTGATGCCAGCCCCCTTGGTCTTGGCGCCATCCTCACACAAGGTGGGAAAGTGATAAGCTACGCAAGCCGTGCTCTCACTGATGTTGAAAGCAGATACTCGCAAATGGAACGCGAAATGCTCGCAGTTGTCTGGAGCGCAGAGCATTTCCATCTCTATTTGTACGGAGCAAGCTGTGTCATTTACACAGATCACAAGCCTTTGCTTGGCATCTTCAAGAGCCAACGTCCAGCCTCCGCACGAATTGAAAGATGGCGATTGCGTCTCATGCCCTACCAATTCGAACTGCGATATCGACCTGGAAAAGACGACAAGAATCCGGCAGACTACACTAGTCGTCACCCTTGTTCAACAGAATCAAGTGATCCAATCGAAGACTATGTGAATTATGTATGCAACTTCGCAGTCCCAAAGGCAATGACACTTGATCAGGTCAGACAGCACACTAGCACTGACACCGTTCTTCAGGCAGTCACCAGAGCTATCAAGACTAGTCGTTGGAACGCACGTGTAGGCAACTTTAGAAAAGTTCAAAACGAACTGACAACCTGCAATGACATTGTGCTAAGAGAAACACGTATCGTAAGGCCAGCTACACTACAAGCTAAAGCTGTAGAACTCGCCCACGTAGGCCATCAACGAATTGTGAAAACGAAGAAATTACTGGGTGAAAAAGTGTGGTTCCCAGGGATTGACTGCAAGGCAGAGAAACTAGTAAAGAGCTGCCTAGCGTGCCAAGCAACTACTAGTGGTCCAATCAACCCAGAACCAATGATCGCAACACCACTTCCTTCCGCGCCGTGGAAGAATGTCTCGCTTGACTTCTTAAGCCCAATTCCCACTGGCGAATACCTTCTCGTTGTTATGGACGACTACAGCAGACTTCCAGAAGTGGAAATAGTCACGTCTACAGCTGCAACAGCCGTCATTCCAAAGTTGGATAGCATCTTCGCACGACAGGGAATTCCGTAATTGGCCAAATCTGACAACGGTCCTCCGTTCGATGGTACAGAATTCGAGAAATTCTCTCATCATCTTGCATTTCACCACAGAAAGATAACTCCAATTTGGCCACAGGCTAATGATGAAGTAGAGCGCTTCATGGCTTCATTGATCAAAGCCACCAGAGCGGCACACATAGAACAACGAAGTTGGAAACAGGAACTGTATAACTTCTAGTGCCCTGCGCGGGCCGGACTTTTGGTCCAAGCCCGGCCCGGCCCGCAGCCCGTGGGCCGGGCCGGGCCGGGCCTCTACATAATCTCGCGGGCCGGGCCGGGCCGGGCCTGGGCCTACATACTGCGGGCCCGGGCCGGGCCTGGGCTGAAAACAATTTAAACACATCGGGCTTGGGCCGGGCCTGGACTGTGCCTGGACATAATAAAAATATTCATACAAAACACCGATTATTACTTTATTTTTTTTTAATAAAAACTGATTATAAATTGTAATTCCGTTTAATGAATGCTTAAAATTATTTCTTTAGTATTATATAGTTGCAAATTGAGACCTTGCATGGAATCTAATGACCCCATAAGTTCACTTGGCTGGAAGTAGCCAGCCCCAAATGTTTACTTTAGAAATATTTGCAGAGGCAATAAAGCCATGATTAACAATCAACGTATCACCCTTTGACCATACCAGTGGACATTCTATTGTCTAGGTCTTCCTCCAAACATTGCCCACCTGAAAGACCTGCCCACTGCCAAGTGCACACTAGGCCACTAGCCCACTACCCAGTACCCAACCCAGTTGGTAATTGGTATTTCTCCCCAGTCCTAATTCATTCACACTTGTACTAATTCACACATGTCTGAACCTGTCTGTCTCAGGCTAGTGACTGCAGGCCTGCTGGAAATGCCACTGGGTGTCAGTGCCAGTGGGTGACATTTAATTGAAATATCATATTAAATTATGTTAACTTAGTTGAGCTAATTCAATTAACAATATAAATTGGGATTATGGCTTGCATATGGATTAAGTCAGGGTTAGATAAACAAATATCCTACCCTAACAATAAACCAATACATTAAAGCCAAATATAACAAATGTTACCATATTTAATAGTAATGACACTAAGAAGTTTTTCTTTATTTTTCTTCAGGATATTTGTAAGTTTGAAGAAGTTGGTGGTGCTGAATTTTTAGAACCCATCCAGCACACTGTGGACCTTTTTTATTTAATAAAACAATAAGTATGTTTTACAGTTTATTTGTTTTTCGTCTTTGTTATAAGATTATAGGTTTATCTTCTCTAAACTTAGCGGGCCGCGGGCTTGCGGGCCGCGGGCTTACCCATCTTTGGCCCGCGGGTATGGGCCGGGCTTGGGCCTGAAACTTGGGGGCCGGGCCGGGCCTGGGCCAAACATTCACGGTCTGGGTCGGGCCTGGGCCGGGCTTGGGCCTAAATTCTAGTTTGCGGGCCTGGGCCGGGCTTGAAAAATTATTGCGGGCCTGGGCCGGGCCTGGACTCTAACTGCTAATTGCGGGCCGGGCTTGGGATCAAATTCTAGGCCCGCGCAGGGCACTAATAACTTCTTCCGCCAATACCTCGCTACACCACACTCCACTACCGGTGTATCTCCAGCTGAAGCACTAAACGGAAGAAAACTGCGTGTCACACTACCGGAACTGTCACAACAGATTCACTCACATGAATCACAAGACAAACTCAAACATGAAGATATGGAGAATAAAGCAAAAATGAAAGCCTACTGCGACAAAAGGCGTAATGCGAAGCGATCTCAACTGCAAGTTGGAGATACTGTTCTCGTTCGACAACATCGCAAAAACAAACTATCAACACCGTTCGACCCAAAACCACTGCAAGTCGTTCGACGTAAAGGCAGCATGGTGACAGCGAAAAGAGGAACGTACACAATAACTCGAAACGTCTCACACTTCAAACGTCATGATGCAACACATCCTCTACCATTACACGTGTATAGCGACGTCAATGATTTTGACAGCATACCGACAGAATCGAGTGATTCTACAACTGACACTGTCGAAAAACGTGATGCGTTGAAGTCCTGCATAAGACAACCGGACGACGTTCGACGCTCCAGCAGGCTCCGAAAACTACTTGTGAAATTCAAAGACTTCTTGGGTTTGCCAGAAGCTGAGAACTAGAGACAAACTGTCAAAGAGAGTGAACTGTTAGTTAATCTCTCCTCTCATTAGTTTTAGTTAGCATGCAGAATGTTAAGTGCCCAAGGGTAAAGCTTGGTCTATAGAGAGTGAAGTGCTTGTAACCTCTCCTCTCAAGTTAATTTATAATTTTAGTTATATTTGTAATCACCGTGAACTGGCATATGCTTATTTTAAAGACAGACTTTAATTTCAAGTAGAGGAGGAATGCTGTGTCCAACTGTATTATAATCGTTTTGAGATGACCCTTCTAAGACCCGGGTGTAAGGAGGCGCGGGCACATGTAATGGCGGGATACCCAATAAAGCAGTAGATGTTCGCATTCATGTACATTTTAATATGTTGCGATCGAATACATCATTTGAGATAACGAGACACAATAGTATGTATGTACGTATATATAAATATATATGTATGTATGTATGTATGTATGTATGTATATATGTATATATATATATATATATATATATATATATATATATATATATATATATATATATATATATATAATTCTAGACGCAGCATACGTCGACCAGGGCGTCACGGGCAGTGGCTGCCAGTGCATACCGGCCCGCTTAGTAGATTTTCCAACGATGTGAAGTTGGAACATTATTTGTAAAACTAATTTAGAACATATACTAAAGGTTCATTGGAATATTTCAAAGAATGACATATATACAAAAAATGCGGTCTGCTTAAAAACTTTATGCAGTCAGATGCCGACTTACGCAGACCGGAAGTTGTATATATTTTGTTAGCCTTTTTTGTGGTAGTGTCATATAAACATTTGCGAAATGTAAACGAAGTCGAAGGCCGACACCAGTAAACTTGTGTTTGAACACGGGATGTCTCAATACGATAACAAAAACAAAACGACATTTAATAGACAGTATCGTACAAGAGTGATATTTGGGCCGTCGACGGCATCGCGGACAGAGCAGTATTTTAATTTTATGCGAGGACGATTTATTGGAAGAGGACAACATAAATAATAATGTATGTGGTTATTATCAATTCGCTAGCCCATAGGAATTACCGGAGTGTTTACACTATGAACATTTAGTATATTATGCATTATATGAATATAATTATAGTAAGTGAACAGTATATTATATTGTTATGCTATTAATTGTTTAATATGCAATTAGTGATTGACGGAAATACGCGGGACGGTCACTCAGTCTCGGACACTTCCTAGCCTGGCCGTGGCTGTGTGGATTAATTCTTCGAAACGAATTCGGTTGGCTGCGATCACATCGGATGGTATATGAACATTAATCCTACCCTAAATTATTAATGAATAGTTTTCACAATTCGTAAAATGTTGCGTTGTAATACAAGTCTGCTGAGCGATAGTTACATGACATGTTTGCGTACCCATAGCAATAATCCGTAGTATATCTGAAAACTTTAGTTTCGAAGTCCAGATTTCAGGCCCACCAAAAGCCTCCAACTGCACCCCACCCCTCTTGTCCTTGAGACTCACGTAAAACCGCCAACTGCACCCCCTTGGGACCTCCAACTGTTCCTCCCATTGAGGCTCACCAGAAACTTTACACTGCACACAAAAACCTGCAATCCGGGATTTTCTTCTTTTCTGGGAGTTTAACAACAAATCCGGGAGGGTTGTCAGGTATACCACAGTGATGTTGTTTTTATTTCGTTTACACTAAATTTTGTATAATTCTTTAAGTAGTAGTAATAAATATCAAAACTGGCTAGTAAGCGTGTTAGCTTGTGCAAAAGTAGGTGTATAAACACCATGCCTAGCCTATGAGCCTGTTACTGAACTTGTAAACCACCAGGTCCATGGCGTTGTCTTTCACATTTTACTGTTGTTTTAACAAATGAATACCCACAATGATTATAATGGTGCTAGTTGTTTTAATAAATTATCGAGGTCAAAATGCTATTGTTTGTTCTTTCATTGAAAATCTTTTTATTCCAAATACCTGGTACGTATGCATGAATACTACAGGTCTACACATTCCAATTTCACTTGTCTTGAGGTAGTCAGGAGGGGTGTGGCCGAGGTATCAACATCCCATCTCCCTCCTATTTTGAGGGCCAACCTCTCACCAATTATTAGGACACAAAAAGCATTTAAAAACAAACAGAGCACCAGTTAATCCATGCTTTTAGTACCACCAATTACAATAGAAGGGAAATTATGAAGTAATATATTTAAGAGCCATATTATTTTCAATCACTTCAATCAGTCATTTATTTCATACAAAACAGTACTGCAATATACATGTCAACATAACAATAAAAATGTAGTAATACTACACTGTACTAGATTACAAGAGTGTATAAACTGAAAGTACCCATTTCATGCAAAGTACAGAGGAGTTGTACACATACCTATTTCCAGTACTTTGAACAAAGTTGTTTGTGGATGCAGATATCCTGCATAAAAAACAGCTTGCACTAATACTTTTTATAATCTGAATATTACAACAATCAATGCATGAATAGCAGGCATAAGACCAGCACTACATATCATCTAGGTAGGCTGTACAAAATGCTAAATGCAATGTAATAAGAAACGATAAAAAGCTGCACAACTGGCTTTTCTATAATTAACCCACAATCAACAAAAATACACTGTGTGGAATTTACTGCAATATACTTAAGTTGCAAAGAGCTTGTTCTTCACCTTCGTTGTACAGAAGTAGAATTGCCGGAGTAGAAACAATATTACATCTCCACTAAAGATTTTCATCACAACTTATATGTCCGAGATATTCATAATTGCATTCAATACTACATCACCAAGCTTAATATCAATCAAAGAACATTATCTGAGAACTTACTCTATTAAAGAGTATATCATTGTCAGTATTGAGTATAAGAAACATCTAACAATCTTTGCATCCCTTTAGTTGATGGAACAAGCAGTGCAATGTCATCAGCATGAGATGACTAACAAAAGCCACTCAGAGCTGCTCAGCATCTGCTTTTCTTTCGAAATTAGACATATTATAACAAGATAATATTCTACAAATTTATAATAGAATGTTTTGTAAATACGATACATTTATTATGAACTTAACAGAAATAAATTTATTTGATATGTTAAAATTCTGCCTGTGAAATTGTCACTTGATTGTCACTTGTCAGTAGGTATGTTTCCAGTTCTCTGCTGCCTTGTCCATATAAGATCATGTACACGAAAGATTGCTCTCTCACAGCAAGTGTACCCACAATCGTATTCAATGCGTTGAAGCTGGGATCTCTACATGCTACATACACACTGTGAGAACGGTCTTCAAACAAGAGTTGAAGACAATGTGTTTCCTCATCCCAAAGTTCATCTGTTGCAACGATACTGAAATATAAAATGAAAAATATATCATCTACTTAAGTGACTGGCTAAGAACTTAGGTTTTAAAGATGAGTCATGCTGATTAATACAATGTTGTATTCATGACACTTGAGAAACCCACATTACTGCCACCTTACTTTAGCATTCTAGAAAATACCTCAAAAGCAGAGGTAATTCCACAAAATGGGCATAACTGCACGTTATTGAGATAATATCATATTCAGGTGATGCGACTAAAACGTACAAACACTACTTTAAAAAACTGAACTAGTACACCAAATTGTCAGTGCAAGTGTTGTTTTGAATTTGAGGGTTTGTGTAGTGTGTGTATATCAGACAAGGAACAATTAACTTTTAAAAAGTTAGTTACATTACCATTAATTAAGATATTTCCCAATAAAATAAATTAACCTCACACTAACACAGGAAATTTAAACTTCAATTTAATTAAAGTTACAGTTACATTTATGTTGGTAAAATTGCTGATTAGATGCAAGTGGACTGTTATTTTTTATAAGTCTATGAATTTGAGTTGATGGAAGGCATCATTCAAAGCACTTTACTTGTCACTGTTTACACATTTAATAACATCAATTGCTATGAAAATAACTAACACGATTCAGTCCCAATTTGCCCAATGTGGTTTTCTGGCTAATTAGGGGTTTCCCAGTTTGTCTTCTGACCAATTAAGACCTACATTCTCTTTACCTACTCATGGATTTACACACTTGGCCTACCCGTTACTGGCACATCAAAGGAATTATTTCCTTTTTGTGAGCACAATGTTCACTATTTTTACCAGATATTCCCCAAATACCCAACTGAACAAATATCAAATTTTAGCTTCCTACTCCTAGTAGTTTCTGAGATTAATAATTTTGTGACCTTCTAGTACAGCGGTTCTTAACCCCAAAATTGAGTTGCCAAGCCATTTATAGTGTTCCGTGTTCAGCAAGCAAGTTTACTAAATGGAGATGGGAGATGGGAGGGAAGGAGATGGGAGTGAGGGAGACAGGAGGGAAGGTGTCAGGAGGGAAGGTGACAGGAGTACAATTTAGCCAGGAGACGGGAGGGAAAGGTGACCGGTTGATGGGTCAGAGAGAATGATAACAGTCTGCCAGGTGACAAGGCTGCAGGACAGAATGTGATGGAAGGGATCCAACGGAAGAGCTACCAGTTCCAGATGTTAAATTTCAGGAGGGTAAATCTGACTATTTAGGACCGTTAATTGTAACTCCAGACATGGTAGCTAAGAAAATAAAGGAAATGAAGGATAATAAATCACTGGGAGTGGATGGAATTCCTCCAAAACTACTAATGGAAACAGTAGATCAAATCAGTATACCACTTGCAAGAGTGTTGAACTTGTCATTAAAAGAGGGAGTTGTTCCTTTTGAATGGAAAGAAGCAAACATCATACCATTATTTAAAAAGGATTTGAGAAATAAGTCAGAGAATTACAGACCAGTGAATTTAATGTCAGTGATTTGTAAATTATTAGAAAGGTTAATTAAGTACCATATGGTGGACTTCCTTATTAGGCATAAATGATTAAATTCATCTCAACATGGATTCCTAAAAGCGAGGTCATGCTTAACAAATATGTTGTTTTTTTGGAAGAAATCACCAAGTGGATAGACGAGGGATCGCCAGTAGATAGTATCTAGACTTCAGATGCAAAACCATATGATACATTAAAATGAAGGCAAAGGGGGTATTCTATCTATACGAGAGTAAACATTCACATTTTCAAGGCTCCAGCCCTACTTAGTTATTGGACCTCAAACTTTCCTAAAATTACATTAACGGATATCTAAGGTCAAAAAATATGGTTTTTTTAGAAGCTACTAAGAGTAGGAAACTAACATGTGACATTTGGTGAATATCTTGTATAAATATTGAAGAGATTTGAAGACAGAGTCTGGACTATCCAGTGATTTGATGTAAAATCCATTGTTGACAGAAAAAGTTCATCATGAAGAAAGGAAATGAAGAAATAAAGATGACAGTTTGGACACATAACCTATATTAATAACATTGAAACGACATCAGTTTGAAGAATTATGAATTATATCAACACTGTGGTATGTGCACGTGAATGGTTCGTGGGTGTTAAAATCGTGCACCATTGAAGAATAAAGTTAACCATCACAGACTTCCAAATGGATCGTGAAATTTTGCAAACATAAACTACAAATCACTAGCTTTAAAGTGAGACCAGTTTCATTTAATATGCCTACATCTCCGAAACTACTAGAACAGAAAGCTAAATTTTTTCAATTTGGGTATTTGTGGAATATCTGATAAAAAATCTGAAGAGATCTGAAAATACAATGTGTGGACCATCCAGCGATTTTACATGGAATGACCTATTATTGAATATTACAGTTCATCATGCATGAAGAATTGTCCTATTAGAGATGAAAGTTAGCACACGTAACCAATATATCAATAGTACTGAAATTACACTAGTCTGAAGAATCAGGAATCATAATTAAATTGTGGTGTAGCATTTGGTTATGAATACCTTATGAGTGCTAAAATCATGCATCACTGAAGAATTTAAGTTCACCAGGAATTCTGAATGGATCATGATATTTGGCACACAAATTACATACCATTATCCTTAAAATAAGACTGGTTTCATGATTTTTTAAATGTGACCACACTGGGTTTTGCTCCATTGAAAATGTCCCCTAAATTATTTTCCTGAGTTCACAAGGGTGTTGCTCCATAATTAAAATTTACCAACAAATCAATGATGCACTCAATTTCACGTTTTAAAATATTTCAGCATTCTACTGCTGTTTTATTATTCAGTGTGTTATTCCAATCTATCTTTGCTAAATAGTTCCTCATATCTTTATCTACCTTTGTGGAAGTTTCTCCTGTACTGCTTTTTATTATTAGTTTCTTATCTTACTTTGATGGTAACATGTCCTTATATATATCTTAACATTTCAATTAATTCATTTAGTTAGGACGAAGCTATATCTAATACATTCTCTCCCTTGTTTGGTTCTAGCACATGCTGAGAAAGAAAACTATGTTGTATTAAAAATAGGAATGTTTGATCCCCACCCCCTGTACTCTACAGATTTCTATTGTATAAGTATGTGGTTAATCTTGAATAAACATACTTCAAACCAATTGATGTGATCGATCATTTTAAGAGTAGCCTGTTTATGGCATGTTGAGGGTTTCCACTGATTCAGATGTAAAACCAGAATCATCACCTGTGTTTGAATAACTGATGAGGCTTCCATGTCATTGTCCTGTTGTGATCCATCTGGTATTTCAATGTCATCACACTTCTGTAAAAAAATATTTTTGAACATGCATTAGTGTCAGCAAAAATGTCGTTTCAATAATACAAACATGTAAAAGGATATTATGTAGGATTGACATTAATTTTTTTAAATGACAATATATGTTATATACATATATCATTTTGTTTTTGGTTGAAATTACTTGAAATTAATGTATTTCAATGGTTTGTATATTTTCTTTAAATAATTCTTAATAGTGTATCTTATCACAAACTTATCAGGACTCATTTGCTGCATAGCTTTGCCAGCAGTTGCTGATATTTTGTATTAAACAAGAGAAGGTCAAGGAAACCATTGCACTATACTATACACTACCGAGTATTCAATGCAAATGGTTGATGGATAAAGAACTTAACATACGACAATGTGCACAATTCTTATTCTCAAAAAAGTACAAATGTTAGAAATTGCACTATACTACACACTACCAAGTTTTCCATGCCAGTGTTTGATGGATAAAGAACGTAATGTACGACAATGTGCACAATTCTTATTCTCAAAAAGTACAAATGTTAGAAATTGACAGAGGTGTAGTGATATGTTCATTTGGAAGACATGCATGAGAGTGAACATTTGAGAAAAAACCTGAAATTTTTCAAGTCTCCAAAGGGGTGCTGGGGAGAGGACAAGAGTGGCGTCCCCTCTTGTTGGGTGGGAGGACTTCCCCAGAATTTTTTTGTATTTAAATATTTTAGACTTAACTTGGTGGATTCTGAGCAATAGTAAATGGAAAATGTTGTAGATGCAAAAACGACATATTCAGACAATTTATTTCATCACCTGCAATAATTACTAATCTGATGTCATTCATTTGTTAGTGATCCCTATTGGGCGGAACCAGAGTTGGCAGCTCTATTCTTGACCAGTTTCTTCAGAACACCCGTTGATGAGCCATTCTAGCTTTCTTAGTTGCCAGCTCAGCTGTCTCCTTAGCTTCGCGCTTGGTGGCTGCCTTCTTCTTTGACATGTTCAGTTCAACTTTCTTCTCCTTTATCTTTCGTTCCTCTGCAAGTTGGGAGGAGTACATTTTGTATGCACCCCTCATGTTGTGAACGAGGTGACTATTCACAGGTTCATGCAGGTAGTCATGCTTGTGGAAGTATTGCATAGCATTCTTATTGCTGGCCATGAGCGAGTACTTAACAGTCTGGATACTGTTGAATGTACTAACATTCATCCTGGCAGTGGCACTATTCATGATATTAGACGTGACTAAAACTCCCTTCCACTTGAGGGCCATGGAAGCAGCTCATCCGTGCTGCCACCAGCTTTGACAAAGATGGGAACTTTCCTGCAGAGAATACAGCAGCCCACCATGAGTCCAGTCTATTGTTTGTGGCTGCTTGGGGAAGTGCACTGTCTACATGGAATTGGCGAACCTCCATGTCATATGACTTCTGCTCAGCTTCTGTCAGGACATTGGTGACCAGGGTGGGCAGTGCCAGCATGTACTGCAATGCCTTTGGTTCTCCTCTGACAACAGGATCCAGTGCCGATACATGTTGCAGGAGCTTATTCGTCACAGGCATTTTCAATTGCAGGTAGCTGCAACACGCAACATACGCCTTTCTCACTGCCTTCATGAAAGCCACTACAATGGAATCCTGTTTGTTGCAATTTTTGTGTACTTAACCCTACATACACATCTTTGTCGGGCAGCCAGTTGGATGGTGCTGCAAGGTCAAGCTTGACCAGCCTTCTTGCAGACTGGTCAAGCAGCAAGTCAGGGCGAATAAAACATGCGAGAAACTCCTTGAGAAGTGCCAACTGCTCATCATTGACCTTGTGCAGCATTGGTTCTTTTGTCTGGAATAACACTGTGTACCTCTTTAGCAGCGGAAAGCTACTAGAATAGAAGTGCAGCACAAGCATCATTCGCTTTCGCTCATGGAACAATCGCTGGGTGATCTTCCTCTTTCTGTCTTTACCCTGTGTAGTCATTTTCTTTCGTCTCAGTTGGCCCTGAATGTCTCGAACTCTGCCTTTCACCTCTTGACTGAGATTTAACCGAGCATAAATCTCCACACAGTGTCGCAAGAAAGTAACTCTATCATCACCAGTGAGGAAGGCATAGTAGAATAATGTGTAAGCATCCATCAGTCGAAGGGCATCCATGGACACATCATACACAGACAGCCACCTTGTCGGAACATAACGCTCAGGCATTGTGTAACCAATACCTAGGAAGAAGCAGATCTCTCATAATGCCTCAACCAAATCCGGAGACCAATGAAAATCTGTGTGAAATGCACCAGAACATCTGCTCCACAAACTTGCCGAACTTTTCACTTATTTTCTTGGACGCATTATGAGCATGATGACATGAATCACCATCGATGTCCAGCAAGTGTGGGGCATTACTGGAATACTGGACCTCACCCGCATTTCAAACCCAGACTTGGACCCTCGCATGACATTGCAGGAGTCCATGAGTATTGACATAAGATTTATCCAAGGCAGTTCTTTTTCTTTAAACACTTGTACAAGTTCTTCATGGATGGTTTCACTGTTTGCCTTGATAACACTTGCTGAATGCAGATGTCTCACAACAACTTTGTTATCCTCAGGGGAAAAGTAACTCACTAAGAAAGATAGCACTTTCTTTGAAGACTTTGATGTGGCTTCATCAATGTTAAGTGAGAAGTAGTTCTTTCTAAGATTTACAGCCAGTTCATCTGCAAATGTCTTCCCAACACCAAATTGCATCTTATATGAAGCTGATGTTCTGTCTATGTTCAACTCTGCTAAGGCTTCACTGTCTTTGGCCAAGGATTTGGCTAGCTGAATTAAATCTGGTGCATCTGTAAAATTGAGATTTTTCTCTGCTAGGAAACCAAGCACCATTGCTTCATTGTTGGCAACACAGTCTTTTACAAGGATCCGCAATTTGGGCTGAGGTGCAGACTTGGCTAGTGAAGAACGGAACATGGGGTGTATGCTGTATGGCAGATCATTTGTTGCAACTCCGTCACTACTTTCTTCAGCTAAAAAATGTAGAAAGTTCTATATTTATTTATATTATTAAATAGAATGAATGTTGTTACAGATCAGCATCAAGCTGGAACAGGTCCAACCATAACCATAATCTTAATCATAAAAAAAGAACATAAAGGTAAAGTTAACCATATAATTAAACCGTAATTACCTTTCAAATTGCAACATAATTACTGGGGAAGCTACCCAACAGGTGACACAGATTTCCAGTTAACACACGAACTATGACACATCTGCTCACTTAGAATTCACACTCTGAACATGACAATCGATTTTGTTTGTTTATTTTATTCTAAAATATAAATACCAAATAATATACGGTACCGGTACCAAAAGCACAAATAAAAAAATTTGCTACATCTGTACACTGCACAACATTGTACTAAATTTAAATTATAAGATAAACCATGATATTTAGTTCAAATTTCATGAAATATTAGAAAATAAGCCATGAAGATAAATACAACTGGTTACAATAAGGCATCCAATAACAAATACGGCATAATACACCAAACTAAGCAGGCTAATCATCATGACATTTAGGCAAAGTCAATCGCCCTACAATTTTTTTCTATCTGGCTGTTGCTGTAGTAGGGGCGAAGATCTCGTTCATCAAAAGCTTAAGTATTTTCATGAAACGTGAAACCTTACAAAAACGCCATAAACAGAGCAATAAACACGTCTTTCGTGTCTGTATGCATTCTTATATGTATATCACTAAAGTTACCTGACAAAAACCATGTAAAAGTGTGAAATTATTATGTTTTTGTCAGAACGCATGTGCTTGTCAAGGTTTGTATATAACCGGATGTTGTTATAAGCGAGAATACCAAACGGGATTTCTATAGATCTATATAAGGTCACGCTAAGAATTGCTGTCTGCTGGCCATAGAGTTATATCATTAATAATGCCCCTATAAACTACTAACTTACTAACGGGTGTTTTATTTATGTCTGTGCTGCTGGCCCATTCTAGCCTCATTCTACACGAAATCGCGTTTGATCATGTGACCCAAAGGCAACATCATGTGCACAGTATGGAGGCTAATTGTGAAATGTTTTCTATGTCACCGATAAAAGTACTCATAAGTAATTATTTGGAGCACATTTCTTCAGTTTCTTGACGCCTATGGCTATGTGTCGGTTGTATGTCACGGAATACATATGTGAAACGGTTAGTGCGTATCGGTTTTAAAACTTAAGTTATTAGTTCCGTAGCCATTTGGCTACGGAAAGCCCAAATCGGCGAGTTAGTAAAACCCGGTGTGGACTTTCGCCCCAGAGATGAAGAGTGGGGCGGACAATTTTGCCTACATGACATTATGAAATTGAATAATAAGATGGAACAGTCATTGTTTCAAATATGTTAGGTACCGTTTCCTATTATATTATTTCACGCCTTAGAATAGCCACCCAACCTGTAAGCCTGTAGTTGGACTTCCTCGTCTCCAGTTGTTTGTTGTGCTTGTCAGATGCTGCATGATTTGTGAGCGCCTTGGCACCACTTGCAGCATAGTTTATTTCAGACTCGCACCACAAACACTCTGCCGGGTGCTGGCAATTTACGGATGAATGAATCCAGTAAAGTGTCCCCAGCCGACCTCTCCAACTACGCCCAATTCCATCTATTTTTTACACTTTTGTCAATGTCTTTCACTGTTAATTTTTCTTGTAAAACAAAGCCTCGGCCAACCATGTTTGTTAACCAGGTCGCAAAATTAATGGCTGTCTGACCAAAATAGATCGCGGTTCGCTATTGGTCCACTGCTTTTGATTGTACCCAATGAAATCACCGGTTCTGTGTCTTAGCGCCGATCATTCACATATGACGTCACCTGGTGTAAATGTTCTGTTTGTTCAGTACACCTATCCGCTAGGTGCCGCCACGTGTGAAGACTAAACCCGCAGATAGATCGCTCGCGAGTTAACTAGGATTTCATACCCATACACCCTTACCTACCCCCTCGCATTTCTCCCCGGATTTATGCGATTCACAAAATGGTCCTTGGAGCAACATAAAAACCGGAATTCCGACAAAAAAATGGAAATTTCTTATCCCTGGGAAAAGTTATATTACCTCGCCAATATTAACTGATTTACAAGGTGTCCATAATAATAATTACTGATTCACATTTCATTGATTGCTAAAAAGACCCCAACTAGCATGGTTTATGATAGACAATAGAAATTGGATTAAACAAAATTTTTTAAATGATATCTCAAAATTATAATTATACAATAAAAGTGAAATGTGATTGGATATTTTAATAGTACTTATTTGTAGCTTTGATTTTTATATTCTTAAATAATGATGTTGCAAATTAGTTATCACACCAAGTTATACTCAGTGCATAATTATTTGAGATGAGTATCATTATGCAGACCATCTTTTTGGTAGAGTAAAGGATCATATCTGCCACAATATCTATGTGTCATATTTGTTACACTAGTTAATTGCATGACAATATACCTTTACGTTTTGCTGGCTTTTCTGATGGCTTGCAGCAACTGAAAAATAAATAATGTGAATTAAAACAACAAACTTCATTTATTATTAAATGAGTTTCCAGGTCTACAACAAATGTAGGGCTGTAAAGATATGATACGTATCAGAATACTTGCTAAAGCAGCATTGGTTGTAATGGCTGTTATAACTTATAATAGAGTTATTATGTGTAGTATGTTTGCTGAAAGCATTTACAATAAGTTGAGTGTGCACACACAATAAAAATGGGTATAGGTGATAAGGTGGCAACACATTATCACCCATCAATAATACACAATGTGATTAAATTTACAAAATAAGTCTTCATCATGTTTAAAACAAGATGTGCACCCATATGGTTGCTTCTATTAATGTAGTTTGACTACCATATAATATACATGTAAATAAATATATATTTATTATATAATTTAGCTGTAACTCATGTTGCATGATATTCAAAGTGGACACTATTTTGGACAATGCATTTTATTTTAACCATATCTTCTGATTGAAACGTACATTTCAGTCAATTCAGTGTATTTTTAAATATGATTCCTAAAATTGTATATTTTGTTGAATAATGATTTCTAAATCATAAATAACATAATTGATGTGATTTTTAATCACACAGTAAGAAATCAATTACAATTACGGCATCATTTCAGTACCTGAGTCGACTACTTGTTGTAGATACGTGAAATAGATCAATTACAATTATGGCATTATCTCAGAACCAGAATAAACTACATGTTGTAATTACATGAAAGAAAGTAATTACCATACCTTGAATTATACCTTGAAAGGGTTTGGGGCAGGGAGCCTTCTGGCTCCTATAAAGCCCCCCAATCAGTGGTTATGGCAGTAATTTTGATATTTTGTTTTGAAATTGTTTACTGTTAGTGCATTGACACAATCGTTTGGTAGGGTATTACATGGCTTGATTACTCGCTGTGAAAAGAACTTGTGGCATGCAAACTATTGACTATGTTTTTCATGCTTTTATCTTTGTAGGTCCTACGAATTGTCCCTAGTATTCTATTTGCTTTCTTGACTATGTAGTTTACTTGCTCCTTTACTTTCAGTGATTTATGAATGTGTACTCCTAGGTCTTTTTCCATATCTATCGATTCTATACGTACATCTCCCATAAAATAGTCATAGTTCGGGTTGTTGTATCCAATGTGCAGGCATTTGCATTTAGTGAAGTTGAACAGTAGCTGCCAATCCTGACTCCATTTATACATAGAATGGAGGTCTTCCTGGAGAGTGAAAGCATATTCAACTTCAGGAACTTGCCTCAACGTTTTTGTGTCATCAGCAAACTTTAACAGGGAGCTTACTACAGTTGAGTCAATGTCGTTTATAAAGATAACAAATAATTGGGCCGAGTATTGATCCCTGTGGTACACCACTGATTACTTTTTGCCAGTCTGACTCTGCACCACTTATGCACACTCGTCTTCTATCTGTTAGCCAACTTTCTATCCATCTGTTGGTCTTGCCTATAATGCCATGAGCGGTTAGTTTTGAGGCGAGTCTGCGATGAGGGACCGTATCAAACGCTTTACTGAAATCTAAGTAGATCACGTCAACTGGATGTCCTTTCTCAATATAAGAAGTCACTTCTTCTAGAAATATTAGCAGATTACTAAGACAGCTTCTTTTTGGTTGACATTAATTCAGAACCTGAATCAACTACATGTAGTTACATAACAGAAAGTAATTACAATTACCCTAACCCTAAATAAATGTTAATCCACTGAGTATGAACAAAGTATTAGCAAAGTTGATTTTGAGTGAAATACTTATGAATACACATCCAACGGGCAACAACGCATTTCACAGACACCACCCAATGCAGAAAGTCGTTTTGCGATGTTGATTTACGACAAATAACATTTGTCAAAGTAATCGAACTACACGTCATTAATTAAACATACATTATACAAATTAATTAAACATGTTTTCAGCAAACGTCAGTACACGCATCACTTTCAACTTTATATACCGAGTATTTAGTGAATTTTTGCGACACGAACACCAAGTCGAAGCCGAAGACGCGAAGTCGGAGGCCAAGAACAAACACAAAAATGCATATTTCCTAATTTACACATTATTATAAAACATTGTACATTGCTTCGAAGCATATTACACAATGAATACGAAATGGTGACCCCTCATTCAATATATAGCAGGAATATTAAGTTATAAGCATTTTTACCTGGTCTACCGTACGCGACAAATTTGGAACTTCAAAATATACAAGGGTCTGGAAAAACATGCTCAAAATCACAGAAAATTTTATTTATTTGGGAAATAATTACACAAGCTATTTCAGTTTTGGCTAAACTGTGTCCACTATCAATGATAATGGTAAACTCAAACGTTTTAGTTGTGAAATAACATATAAAAACTTTAAGCAGACCGGCTTTGATCTGCTTAAAACAGCGGTCTGCCTAACCCGGCAAATATTGGATAAATGGTCGGCGTATGCTGCTGTTAGAGTTATATATATAGAATATAATATATTATAAGCATGATATGTCTAAGGTTTCACCTTATTCAACTAAGCGGCTGATTCTGTTATACTCTATGCTACTTAGCACAGCCCATGGCATCACACTAACGATATATTGACTGATCGTAGGAGATAAGCCTACCAGTTATAAGACCCGTGACAACCGATACTGCACAGCTGGAGGAGTCCAATGTTTTGTGGAATGTCATACCTCTTTGTCGTGTACACACACTGCTGTCAACAAACGTAGTAGGCGATGGAATTGCTCGATTAGACTAGCGTTTTTCAGCCACCTGTATTCTACTGTGTCATATGGTTCTCGTGACCAGGAAAAAATGGCTTATTTGTTTGATTCGTGGATCTTGTGACCAGGGAAAATTTACGTGTTCGTGACGCGTGAAACTAGTGACCAAAAAAAGACATATTTCTTTGCAGGCCTACACACACTGATCACAATATGATCAACAGCAACGGACACGGTTCAGAGACGCCCACTCCGTGAATAGTTTGCTGTATAAGCAGCATGCAGGTTAAATACACAGTGCTACATCCATTTAACCATATTCATCATACAAAACAGTGTTCGCTTCAACTTACATGGCAAAGCAACGCGTACTGTCAGGTGACAATAGCTGCTGGAACTGGCTGGCAGTAGCCGGGTGGAGCACAGCGTTGCCTTCTTGTGATGGGTGTAGGCAGTCAACGCTGAAGAGTGCAGGTTTAGTCATGGTGTTGTCCCAAACCCAGAAAGAGACACCAGGCATGTGAGCTGTCAGCTGGTATAACCTCTGGTTGTACAACCCCATCTCATACAGGTCATCGCTGTAGAAAGGAAGGACAATTAGCTTAAAGTTAGTTATTCATATGTATGTAAATACAATGTTTACACACCGATTCCAGCGCAATACATCAATACAAGCATGCATGGCTGACTGTCAACAAAATGTATACTAATGGTAAAAAAAATAATTTTTCTTGAAATTTCCCACAAAACCATTGGCATTTCTAAGATGCATAATCACTATATAGTACTGGTACTGAAACTTACTCATCATAATGGGGGAGTACAGCAGAAACAGCAATGGGCACTCCAGGCTACATCTCCTGCATTTCCTGAATCAGACGCCGACGTTGGTCGAGCGTTTGGTCCAGGCGACAGATTGTACAGGTTACCGTGTCACGTCAAGACATTATCCTTACTTCGCTCAGGACCGTCAGGATGCGACAACGAATAACTCACATTGTTTTACCAGAAGATCTCAGGTCCAACCACAATGTGGCTTTATTAGTCGAAGTCCATACACAGTACAACATCTATACTACAACTACTCTACTACAGTTCTTCTACAGCTCTCCTACTAATCTATTGTTATCCTCCACACAGCATTCTTATATATATATATATATATAGAACCATAATCAACAAGTTAATCTTGTCTAAATTCAATATGCTCAGATGTGACTATTGGGTTCCCTTAATGGACATGCATAAGATTAATGTTCGACCAGATATTAAGCATAATTGTATTCTTCGGACATGTATAAGATTAATGTTCAACCAGATATTAAGCATAATTATTTATGAAGTACATACGTGTCTGGATTCCCTCAATGGACACATATAAGATTAATGTTCGACCAGATATTAAGGTCTTCGAACATGTATAATATTAATCAATGGTACAATGTATCAGAAAGTTAATAGGGAACTTTAGAACCATATTAGAAAGTATTGTAAAGTTTATAGAAGTAATCCAAACTACAGTCAACGGTCTTGCTCTTTACAGGATGTCATTGCAAATAGTCTCCAGGTGGTTTGTGGCCACATGGAGTACTACAGCATCCACGTCCAGTGGTTTCACTGCAGCTAGCACTCAAAACATAATGATGTTAACCCTTTCAGACTTTCGTTTTCTACCAAAAACGTGTGTGTGGAATCCAATTAATTCAGAAAAACAAAAGTTATTATGGGAGTGCGCAGGAATTGCTTTTCAACAACATTAGAGGAAGATGTAACCCTTACAAAGTATACATTTCCTGAAAGCTGAATAAATTGTCTATCTACCCATATATTGCATTCTCCATATAGTAAAACAATGTGGATGGAAGAAGGCTTGTAATATAGATAAAGTTGTGATGAAAACAGTTTTTTATTTGTAAATTTTAAGTCAGGTAAGTTAATTAAAAGGTAAAACAAAGTTGTTATATATCCAGAACAATTATAAAACAATAGTGACACAATTCAATACGAATCTCACCATGGCGAATGTCAGCAACACAAGCGCGTGTACATCAAACTCAACGCCATCCACATTCTGGGGGAGGTACTTGTAGATCGAATCCAAGTACACGGCCACCAAACAGGACATGTTGAGGATCTGCAAGTAGAACATTTCTATGACAGTTTGGTTCACTTCAAACTGCAAGTGACAGGTCACAGTGCCATGCTAGTCTCCCGAGCGATGCCAGTGATCTCGGCGTTTGGGATCTCGGCCCTAGTGATCTCAGCTTGTTTTGGTGATCTCGGCCTGCTCGGAGGTGATCTCGGCCTGGTCTCTAGTGATCTCGGCCTCGTGTTGCGATACATAAATAAGAGTGTTTGTGCCTTCGAAATAATTATAGTTGTAGTATGTACTTATTGTTCGGTATCTATGGTCGCTGTAAAAAATTGTGTTTATGCCTTAGAAATAAATATAGTTGTATAATTCACTCAATATGTCTTCGGAATGCCTCGTTTATAAATTAATTTTAAAATACAGAGTATACAGAGAAATATCGATGATAATGGACATAATATGTTTGTAACGAAGGCAAGCGTCTATGGTCTTTGATCTACACAACGTTTCCAAGTGATTGAATCCTGGCTCGTAGCAACCGCGGTTGTAAATGTGAAGCATTGTATGTCCATTCTATGAGACAGAGCTTTGAACATCAGCGGTTTCTAAATAAACATGGCTTCACTTTGATTACGACTACAGGAATAACAATTGCTGAAAATAGGTTAATCCGTTAAACCCTACTAGCCGCGTTTCCCATGGTTGCCCATGAATGCTTTAAGTGTGAAATGAGGAATTGAGTAGATCTTGCGTCACTTCAGTCCAAGCGACTAGTTAAAAACATTTAGCATTAAAATAACATTAAACTGACTCCATCCTTTATTCAATAAGTAGTACAATACATATAAACAGATGTAGATAGATAGAAATATCAAACGTTTCACCGCACCGCAACATAAATCATCATCTGTGAGTTTTGTTGGACCAGTTCTATGGACGACTAGGTGATGATGATGATGATAATTATGATGACGATGACGACGATCTTCTTAGGACATAACACATCCGTATATACAACAGTGAAAACTTAGGTTCCAGTGAGAATTAGTGCATGCAATGCTTGAAATCAATGTGAAATGCGATCGCAATTCGGTAAATATTACAGTTAACAAACTTTATGGAAAAGATGATCGCAGTGTCAGTTATGTTGTACAATGGCTTCACACTAATTGTACTTGTGTTGGGGTTGTTGATCTCCCCAATTAGACATCGCTTTGTTGTGGCGCCTAAAGAAGAACACACCAGAATGAACGAATGGACTTTATGTGCCGAAGCGGTGCGCTCAGGTGGCAGGCAGACTGTAAAGATATTTGTGAAAAGAAGGTGATCTATTGTATGGGTCGGGTGTTGGGATAAGACAAGCGGTCCAATCAGATATACCACACCTATGATTGGCCAATCAGAAGCAAAGGTAAGCCACCACCGGGGTATTTAGAAGGGGGACTCACCAAAAAGGTCAACAGACAGAGCGAAAACACGACTATTAGTTACAATCATCATTTGCGATCGCTGTACGATATGCAGTCCGAAGAGGCTTGTGCGCGTCAACAGGCCCTATTGTGCGATGGTTGCACCCGCTGGCAACACACAGTATGCGGGACAGATATGTCGAATATGTTATACCGGTTTCCCATGTTGATTTAATTTGTAACGGAAATAATGGCAACGGAAACATAGAAAACTAAATTTGCTAGGTGGGAAAACCGTTCGTAATGACTACTGTATACAAGACCTTGTGGATGGTCTGATTATCGGTTAGTTTATGTACATAACAGTTAAGGAAGCTGTTCTTATTCGTTCTACTACCTAACAACTTTGGGATGCCAGTTTTCTGCTGGCAAATTTTCGCACACCCATACATGTAGTATGAAAATAGTTCAGCCACCCTACGCCCGCAGAAAATTCCACCCGCATTGTAACGTTAGTGAATTGCAAATTCAAACCACTTTGAATATCCAGCAAACAATGAGTGTAGGCTATATGGAAGCTTTATCGTAAGTTTGAGAAGCCGTTAACAATTGCCGAGAGTTACCTGTGTCAAGATTTTATCATACGAGTTGTGTACTGGCAATTTAACAATTATATGTTTACCGATTTAATTGCTGTGTAACTTGAGCATGATGAAGGTTTCCACAACAGAGCCACTGCAGGCCTTGGTGGCCTACATCAGGGAGACGTGGATTGGAAGTCTTGTTTGGCCTCCTACCAGCTGGTCGGTGTTTGGGCAGAGCATGCACACCAACAACGACTTAGAGGGATGGCATCACGGGTTCTACCTCAAAGGGAGACAACAGATACCGTTCTACCAGCTGACGGGTCTACCGTTCGACGAGGCAGCGCAGATTGAGATCACTCTGCGACAGGCGTCCGAGGGGAAAGTTCGAAGGCACCAGAAGAAAACCTTCAAGGAACTACAGGGGAAGGTCTCCCTGCAGTGGGACCTTTACAGGGCGGGCGACAGGACTGTTATGCAGTGCCTGAAGACACTTTCACGTTTATATGGCCACTAATCTGGCGTGCACTATCTACTCTGTTTCTGCTCAGTGTTATCTCAACAGTTGGTTATCTATTCTGTTTCTGCTCTACTTCTATGTCGGAGGCATTCACAAGATAATCTAATAGACCTATGCATGTGTATGTAGCTGTACGTAGTATGTATATGTAAATATGCAGATATGTAAATACGCAGATAGTAAATATCCACTCAGGTAACCCTGGCATAGATAAATTGGCTATCATCTGCAGATGGGCGATTGGTGGCTTTGATGAATGTGTACAGTTGCAAATATGTTGTTTAGTATATGTAAATATGCAGATATGTAAATAGACAAAGGTGTATATACAATAGCATTTTTTCATCATGTTGTACTAGGAAGTTGTTGCGTGGTGCATCTAAATCTAATCATCTACCATTATCTTCTTTGAACTTAACTATGAGTATGACTCACTCTACATCCCTTTTCATTTCTATGTCAATATCATGTCATTTTCATTGTCAATATCATTCAACTTGTATACAGTGTGTGTGTGCGTGCGTGCGTGCGTGCGGGCATGTACGAATGAATCACTGCCAGGTGTTTGCTATTTTTTTAATAGGTGGAAAGATGATGGCCACAGATGACCATCACCAGACGACCGCTCTACACAGCAAGCAAGACAGACGACTCATCATGAAGATTTAATTATTTACATAGGGAAACCCATATGAGTGTTTAAGTTTCAAATTATTACTTCCTTCAATGTGTCAAGAAAAGATTGTAATTATTAGTACTTAGAAACATCTGTTCTACGTATACATGTTCTGTATTTGTGCGTACATCGGCCACATTTAACATTTGTGCATTATACTAATGTGACATTTTCCTTTATTGTTTGTATATGTATCAGTCTTTGATATTAGTGTGTTCCATTATTATGTAATGTTAGTGTGCTCCATTAGTCTTTGTTATTAGTATGTTCCATTAGTCTTTTATATTAGTGTGTTCCACTATTCTCTGATGTTAGTCCTCCATTTAGTCTTTGTTGCTATAGTATGTTCCATTAGTCTTTGTATATCAGTATGTTCCTTTAGTGTTTTATATTAGTGTGTTCCATTTGAAGGTTACATGTTGGAATTATATATGTGGTGGCAGATCTGAATTTTAATTATGCAGAAATTTTAGTAAAAAGCAAGCATGTGCTTAATAAATGAAATGTTGTTTTCATATTTGCCTGATTTTTTCTTTTTTGGTTGTATTAATTACTACCAAAACATGTCCATAAAATGTCATACAATATACGAATCACATATCATGTATATGTAACACAAAATAACATGAAGGATGGAGACTGCAAACATAATGAACTTTACTTAAAATAATAATGAAACTAGGTTTGCCAAACATACATCACTCTATTTGATTTCGATGAATTATACTGCGCGAGTACCATCTACAACGCTCGACGATGGGCGATAACAAATAACGTCTAAAACGCGCAGATATATAGAGTCCCTGCCAACATTACAACAAATAATCATCGGTTTATGTTCAGTGCGTGAACAACAAAATAAAACCGTAAAATAAATTTGTGACAAATCGTCCACGACATATGTGACTTGTGACATAATGACCATCCATCCGCATATCGCAACTTTGCATAAAAACTCTTAATTATGTATTACAACACAAGGCCGAGATCACCAGAGACCAGGCCGAGATCATATAGACACTCTTAATTATGTATTGCAACACAAGGCCGAAATCACCAGAGACCAGGCCGAGATCACCACCGAGCAGGCCGAGATCACCAAAACAGGCCGAGATCACTATAATTCCTCCCGAGTCGATAACAAGTCCGGCGATTACCCTGCCTCGCAACTCTAGCAACCTCGTTTTAAGTGAACCTGTTCCTGGCTGTGTCATCAGTCCCACTGGTTTAGAATGTTGCAGTTTCTGACAAGATTAAGAGAGTTTACGACAAAAATTTATTCCATATTTGAAGAATTTCCAATTCAGGCAGCCAGCCATCTTGCAGTCAAAGTCACGACTTGATCTGACCAATGCTAGCACACGTGTATTGTGATTAGGGGAATCCCCAATTGCTGACCTGGATTAAATCGTTGTTTACGTTGCGTTTACATTCTTGTCAATATTAAAATGCTTCGTTTACCTTTATATATCTAGATGCACACCGTTACATGCAGTGTAACACATCAGTAAATATGTAAAGAGAAACAAAGTGTGCATATTCGTAACATTCCTATATGTTGCTAATGTTGTAACTACATTAAATATTGTTAACATTATTAGTATCACCACAAGTATACAAATGCAATATACTCACGACACGAAGCAGTTCAATCAGTAGTAATTAATTAGATGAGCGAATCGAGTAACTTCTCCGATTCAGTATAATCAGAGCAAATAATCCCAATATTCCAGAGCGATCCATAGGCAACAGGACACGAAATAAGCGGTATCGCATCGCATTTTGCGATGCATATATTGCGGTTTACTAGTCAACTGCATGTTTGTATCACAAACTTTGCGATGCAATATTCGTGAATAATTTTTTTTTATCAAGCGGTAACTGTCGTAGGATTCAGGATACAGTTACATTTCCCATTGGTGGCCATGTTAACGTTTTGCATAATTATAAGAAAATGTGACCATCAACAATTCTAAAACTATTCACCAGCCGCTATCATCATCCTACTGACATGCTGGTCGAGTTTTGTCAAAATTAGACATTTCTAACTCTTGTAATATGCCTGTATGTGCGATACCCCTCAATGTTTACCAATATTGGCATGAATTACGACGCACGCGTGTCTAGTGGCCCAAAAAATCACAAATATCCTTCCGCCCATTAAAATCATTTACAAATCCACCATTTCACTCTCAACAGCTTCCTCCAGCAAACCTGGTAATGTCCCTGCACAAATGCACTTATGTCAGATCGTATGAATTTTTTTAAACATCCTATATCCAAACTTACTATGCCCTACATTCGTCTGTAACACACCAGGAAGTCTAACTGAGGCATGACCCCAAATAGGGATGCTATTTTCTGAGAAAGTGTCAAATTTTACATAAAGTCGCAGCACAATATATATGTACACATACTATAGAACACTCCTCTTTGTCACGTCATTATTTGTTTGACAGCCAAATCAAAAAATGTCATGCCCATAATATGAGCTGAAAACCAGTTAATTATACGTCCACTTTGACACTTGATAAATCATACATCATGTACACTAGATTTCCAGAGCATTGCAAGCCAACGAAGCCTGCTTACTGTCTCTTTAGATATACCAAAGAATTTATTTTCAAATTAATATTGATATAATTGCTTGTTTTTTTAAACAAACATGCGTAATTTTGTCAGAAAAGTGACAATTTGTCACATTTAACAGGATTTTGAGTGATTTCCAATGTGTCAGAATTGTTCAATTTTAATGCTTATATGACTGCTGTCGTGCTTCTAGTTGATAAGATACAAGGCGTACTGCTTGATTTGGATACGCCACCACAAAGGGGTATCACATTACCAGATACCCGTCGCGGCCAGATTTGAAAATGCTGATATATGCAATGCTTCCAGTGGCAGTGACACAACCAACGTAAAACTATTCTGTCCAAATTTGTTACACAATGTGACCAATGTACTGGGCCACATAAAAATATCACCAATGACTGTTCTAGTGCAAAATAGCTACCTACTCCCCCACAAACTGATGCCATATCCCCTAATTTTTACAACATTTCCATTTTGGCATCCGCTCTGTACCAGGCTATTCGTGATTGTTACTGCTGTCTGCCTTTTCCAAGCAAACTGTTCACTTTTTCCTAGCAACCTGTGTCTATGGGAACGGTTATATCTTATGTAAACCACTTCAGGGTTATGGTTAGCTAGGGATGGAGTTAGCTAGAGATGGGGTTAGCCAGAGATCGGGTTAGCTATGGTTAGGGTTGCATACCTTCATTTCCTTGTGCCCAAGCACTTACAGAGAACAGCACACAACACGAAATGCGTATTAAGACTTTGTGATTAGACATTTATGAAACGCAACGATTATTTTCTATATAACAAAGTGCTTATTTTAAGCTTTTAGCTTACCACAAGCTCTTTCGTGCAATTTTAACACATGGAAAATGAAAAAACTGTGTTTAATAACAACCAAATTTCTTATTAAACATTAAATAGCGTAAATTATCAGCTGATACACATCAAACGTTATAGCACAACATTAAAATGTACTTTTATTTGACATTTTATATATAGTAGGTCAGCTATAGGGCACTTCCTAAAGGAGACAGTTAAAAAGTTTAAATAATAGCGGCGCTTAATAAGTAATGATCTTGTTGACTAGATTAAGTCAATAAAATATATATAATAATATAATATTAACTGGCATGACACTGACAATGTTCTATGTCAAACACACACAACATGGGGCACGTTAACAGCCGTTTTTATTTATGTATTTATTTAAATATGACCCTGCATTATATTATCGGAATTGCAAATTATAAAATTCTAAGAAATGTGTTATGACAAACTAATTATTTCATCCAAATTACCTGCAATATCCACAATTAGGCTAACAACAACGATCAAAACATAGGCATATAAAAATTTTATAACCATGCTGTGACCACGACTTCCGTTTAATTGGATTCAGGATACAGTTACATTTCCCATTGGTGGCCATGTTAATGTTTTGCATAATTATAAGAAAATGTGACCATAAAAAATTCTAAAACTTACCCCTTGAGATACCCCTCAATGTTTACCAATATTGGCATGAATTACGATGCACGCATGTCTATAGTGGCCCAAAAAATCACAACTATCCTTCCGCCCATTAAAATCATCTAAAAATCCACTATTTCACTCTCAACAGCTTCCTCCAGCAAATTTGGTAATGTCCCTGCACAAATGCACTTATGTCAGATCGTATGAATTTTTTTAAACGTCCTATATCCAAACTTACTATGCCCTACATTCGTCTGTAACACACCAGGAAGTCTAACTGAGGCATGACCCCCGTAGCATCATAGGCATGGGTGCTGCCATTTTTCTCGCGGGATTTTCTCGCGCGAAATGGAAATGCGATTTTACCAATGCATAGTCCTCTAGCGCAATACTTGCTAGGTAAAGGGTAAAGGTAAAGTCATCCCCCAGGCATTGCGCCTTAGGAAGCCATGAAGGCTTATATGGCCAGTGCTTAAACCTGGTTTCTACAGTGCGAAGCAACTTAGCGTGCAGTTATACTGACTCTCCTGAACGGGACACTAGTCCATCGCAGGTACCTTCCAAACAGTGTTTGTACTCATTTACAGCTGAGTGGACTGAGGCAAAGTAGGGTAAACGAAATTGCCTAAGCTTCGAAAACGAACCGTGACCAGTGTGGGTCTTGAACTCACAACCCTTGAATTTAGAGTCCAACACCTTAACCACTAGGCCACGGCTGCCCCCTTAATACTTGCTAGGGGTTACATCAATTCGTTTGCACGTGTATGGCAGTATACGGAGTTGTTTCGAAGTGCAGGCTTAGAGATTCCGCTAGCCTATGAAATATCCCGGTACCCAGTACCGGCAACAGATTTTTTTCAGGTACGAGGCAAACGTCTACTGGTACCCAGTCTTTCCGAAAACAGAACGACGGTACTAACGCACACAAAACACCTGCAATGATGCCTGCGAGTAGCGTCCTATATACGTTGTACACCAGTCGAAATCACAAGCGTTTGCAGTCGCAACAATAAATTTGACGATGATCAGTGCTCCTGATTAAGCATCACGGTAACTGCCGCCGGAGTCTGTGTAATCTGTTGCGAAATCTACGGGTGCTCACTACAACTGTTTACCGTAGAAACAGCCAACTTGTTTATATGGTAATTATCATCTAGCCAGTAGGGGTGGTGGCATGAAAGGCGGGAAAACATAGGGGATAACCCCAGCACTTGTTGGGTTGACACCGCAATAAACAAATGGCTGCAATCGTTCATGGCGTATAGACTAGATATAGTGGCAGAGCGGGAGACGACTTGGTCTTAGAAGAAATCGTGTTTTCCGGTGCTCATTTTGAATATTCCACGCAACATTTTAACATGTTGCCGCTGGGTGTTTTCTGAAGAAAAAAAGTATAAATTATTATTTTATTTGTAACAAAGATGCCAACCCTCCCAATTTCGGCGGGAGGCTCCCTATTTCACGTTCAACTCCCGATTCCAGATATGCGATTTTATGGCATCAAAACCTCCCGATAACAACGCCTTTTCCACATATAAAATCCCATTAATTAAAAAAGCATCGCGCAGTAGTTTTATGCCACCAACAACCGAGTGTATTGCTCTAGTTATTAGTGGGAACAGCGCGCTGTCTCAATTCCCAAACTATTTGCATTACGGTCGTCATCAACATTGTAACAACATCAAAGCCAAGGCATCGTCGACCACACGCATGTATGCATAAAAGTGCAAAATCCTGAAATGGTGTTGTTTTCATAACTCCCCAAATCACAAGTAATCTGCTATACAAAAATGCTAGGCAAAACTCATTTTGCATAGCAACAATTGCTATGCAAATTTTTAGATTTATTTCATGTCCTGGGCAAAGCAAATGACTTGTATCAATCAACGGAACAGGCAGAATTGTGGACAGACCATGTAGTTAACACAGATTTAAATAGACAGTGATCACTAGAAAATAAGGTCACACCCACTTCAAGGAACTACCAATCTATGGCCGTAAAACCAAATGTGAAAAAACAAGCATTAATTATTTCTATACAACAGGCAATCCATTAAAAGTTAATACTGTTGCACTGACAAAAGACCGGTTGACTAAAACAATGGTATATGATGCTCTTTAAAATTAATGTCTCTTCAACCCATTTGAGGTGTGAACATACAATCAAAGGAAAACACAATCATTCATTAAACACACGAACACACTGTAGAGCACACTTCTGAGACGACTGCCACATTAATTTTCATGTCTATAATCGGCACGCAGTTAGCACACCATAGGTATAGAGCACATTATTGAAACCAATGCCACTGTTTGGACTATTGATTACATAATTATTTACCCGATGATCAATCACAGTGCTACGTTTTCATGTCTATAACCCGCACGCAATTAAGACTCAACGTCTTAAATATGAACTCGACTCAAACATGTAAACAAAAGGCATTAGCCATTACAATTACACTACATGAACGTGCATAAACAAGACAATTTTATTTACACTTATCTCTCAAGTCTCAAGTGGTTATACACACTGTACTCCAAACAGCCCAAACTTGAGCTGACGCAGGAGTTTGTGGTGGACTGTGCACATGCGCTGTGGGTGGTACATATAGCTAAAAGGCTAGTATCTTTAATGTTGCTGAAAGGGTTTTTATCTGATAGTTTTATTTATTTTATGTATAGGATATGTTAGATGAAAATTTTGAATAGGTTGGTTATGTGTATGGATACTGTTTTAAAGGCAGTTTAGGTGAAGAGGTGTGGTGAAAGGGAGTTCCATGATAGCTTCTTGAAATGATTTTGGGTTTTTTATGCTGGTAATTTTTGGTGGAATCATATTCCATATGCAAATGGCTCGGGGATAAAATTAAAAGACAATTGCATTTATACGACACCTGGGGGCTACGTAATGTCCACGTGTTCGAGAGCGGGTTAGTAGGCCTGGAGGGGGGGGGGTGATCTCAATAATGTTATTTAGAATTTTGTAGAAGGTTGTGGCTTGTTTAATAATACGTCTTCGTTCAAGGGTTGGCCATCCAAGGGCAGTAATTAGATCTGCTGGATTTGTATTCCGTCTGTAATAATTTTTAACAACTCTGGCAGCAGAGTGTTGTACTCTTTCAAGGCTTTTAACTTTTGAAATGGATTCCATATGGGTGACGAGTACTCGAGTTTTGGCCGGATTAGCATGTTGTAGGCTGTTTGTTTAACTTCGGGTTTGCATGGGTCAAGAGTTCGTTTAATCATGCCTAAAACTTTCAAAGATTTTGAAGTTATGTCAGTGACGTGATTTGTCCAGGTTAATTTGGAATCCAATTTTACCCCGAGATATGAGTGGCTGGATACGGTGGATAATGGCTGGCCAAAAAGCGAGTACTTGTGTGGGCTGGGTTTAGTTTTGTTTGTTATTGGAAGGTGGACACATTTAGATACATTAAATTCCATTTGCCATTTGTCTGACCATGTTTGGAGTTGGCGTATAGAAGATCTGATGTTCCCATCTATGTCATTTATGTAGAGTAAGAAGAGGACAGGTCCTAGAACTGAACCCTGTGGGACACGAGATGTGACATCTGTGATGTCCGACAGGGCTCCGTTAACTGAGACTCTCTGAATTCGGTTGGATAGAATAGATTTGATCCAATTTTGAGTGTTTCCAGTGATTCCATAGGTCAATTTTGATAGAAGACGTAGGTATGGCACTTTGTCGAAGGCTTTGGCAAAGTCAAGCAGGATTGCGTCAATTTGGGTCTTGTTGTCTATAGCAGTCATCCAGTCATGGACTGTCTCAATGAGTTGAGATTCACAAGACAGTCCCGACTGGAATCTATGTTGGAAGTGGAGAATAATGTTATGCTTGTGCAGGTGTTTCCACATGTTGCTTAGGATGATATGTTCCATTACTTTACAGAGGATGCAGGTTAGTGATATGGGTCTGTAGTTAGCAGGGTCAGATTTTTGGCTCTTTTTGTGTATGGGGGTTACTAATGCTTGTAGCCAGTTGTTAGGAAGTTTACCTGTGTTGTATGATTGTTGGAAAATTTGGGTGATGATGGGAGCTATCTGCTTTGCAGTTTCTTTAAGGACTATGGCCGGGAGTTCATCTGGGCCTGTAGCTTTGTTCTGGTTTAGATTTTCCAGCTGCTTTATTACGCCATCTATGCCAATTCTGAGAAGGGGGATGTTGGGGGTAATTAGAGGGGGCTATTTGGGGGATGGGGTGCTTTTTTTGGGTAAATACAGAGCTAAATTGGTTGTTTAGCGCATTTGCTTTATCACGATCATTTATTATTGGCTGGTTGTTTACTCGAAGTGTGGGAATGCCAATGTTTTCTCATTTATTTGCCTTAATAAATGACCAGAATCATTTTGGATTAGTTTTCAGGCTGTCTCCAATGTGGTTGTTAACACAGTCTTTGTAAGATTTTGGTAATGCTTTAGTAGCATGCTTTCGGAGTTCCTTAAATTTTTCCCAGCCACTGTTTAGTCCAGTTTGCTTTGCCTTTTTGTAGCTTTTGTTACGTCTTCTCTGCATTCTAATTAGTTCACATGTTATCCAGGGGATGTGGGTTTTAGCTTTGGTGTATCGTCTAGGTATGTTAATGTTAATTAAGGTAGTCAGACGTTCGCGGAAGAAGGTCCAGTTTATATCTATATCCTGTTAGTTGGGGTCCATGTCGAAGTACTCACAATTTAGTTTGTCTATGTCATCTTTGAGTTTGTCCCAGTCTGCTGATTTGTAACTATAAACTTTGTGTGGGGGTTCTTGTTGCGAACTGGGTTTAAGTTGACATTGAAGGTCACGGATTCGTGATCGCCCATAGCAGGAGTGGTATGGGTGTTGATGATGATAGAGGGATTTGAGTATGAGGTCAAGAGTTACCAGAAGCGATATATGTCGGGTCGTTTACCATGTTTTGCAGCCCAAAGTCGTTAGTTATTTCTAGTAGTTTGTTATGCTTGCTAGCAGTGCTGTTATTAGTGGTCTGGTGTTTTGTCCAGTTGATATCACGGAGGTTAAAATCTCCAGCTATGACTACATTAGGGGGAGTTTTTTGTGATCTATATAGTTTAGTTAGGGAGTCATGGAGAGCTTCAAGGGATTGGAGGTGGTCATTTGGGGGTCGATAATAAGATGCAAAGTATATGCATTTGTTTCGTGCAAAGTGAATTTTTGTCCAAACTATTTCACAATTAAAGTTTAAATTTTCGAGGGGTTCAGCTACAATGTTGTCACGGAAGGCTCCTCCGCCGTGGACATTCCTGTCCTTTCTGATGGCCTCATAGTTGGGTGGTAGGAAAGAATATGTAGCATAGTTTGCATCTAATTTAGTTTCAACTAGAAATATGATGTCTGGGTTATTAAATTGAATAGTTGCCTTTAGTTGGGTTGCTTTTTCTATGCTCTTAACGCTGTTGGTGTGTATCAAAATTCCTTTAAGTGTGTTTCCTTGGGTTTTCTTGTGACGTTCAGGGGTTGAGGTGTTTTGGGGATTTGGGGCGAAAATTAAGCCTGCATTTTGTGATGTGTGCAGTGTTGGGGTACTAAGTATAGAGCTGTCAGACCAGGTGTTGGTAGAATTGGATTGCTCATTTCTAGATGGAGAAGTGGTAACATTTGGAATTCCACAATGTCAACGGTCGCAGAGCCAGGAGGCACTTTGGTTAATCAAGGAGTTGTAGGATGATGGGGATATACCAATACAATGTATGTGGTGTCATTGATTACATTCTTCGCAGAGGATAGCCTTATCTCGGCTTCTGACAGGTTGATGACAACTTCCATAAGGACAAATTGGGCGCCCATATGGGCCAGGGTTAGGTATCCGCTAGATGGCGTCACTTTTTTTTCGACAAAAATAGCGTCGTTTTATGTGTCCCATATATGGTACGAAGGCGGGACGCTCGCGTCACATGGTCGCGGGAAAAGCCAAAATTTGCAAATGACGTGGCCGAGTTTGTTTACCTTCATATCGACCAATGAATGTCTTCTTTACATACGCGAGAAATTTTTCATTCCGACGCTTTTGTGACTGTACGAAGGTGAGTAAGTTTTGTTTCGCGAATACTTGTTAAAAAGTACATATAATAGAAAGAAGAATTTTATATGAATAAAAAAGAACAGTACAATAATTACTTAGCTTTAAAATGATATGCATATTATTGCAGTGCACAACTGCCATTTTTCAGAAAAACGTGGGCAACATGACCCGGAGCGCGGTAATTTGTTATGTTTTGTCGTTCGGAAGCTACAGTCGGTGGCTTTGCGTGAACGTAAATTTTAAAGACCCTTCAACGCATCGTAATCCGTTGACATCCGTATTTCTGCAATTAAATAATTGCATGTTTTGTTGATACAAGTTATTATAAATATATTATTGCTGTCTATGCGTCAATATTTTTATGTTAAAAATTACGAAACGTAAATTAATGCAAGATGGTTTGACATCGTCATGGCGTCATCTGCAATACTCGAATATGAAATCTTTTCGAAGAATCGTAATCCAAGCTAGCAATCCATATTTCAACAATTAATGCTGGCATGTTTTGTTTATTACATTTGTTATTTATATATATTTTGTTCTTTGTGCATCAGTATTTACTAATTGTTATGTCAGAAATGACGATTTACTAGGGTTTTTTGGTGGCGTTTTAGTTTATATGGCATACCTTTTTCACTAACTTGGTTATATAATTTGTCAATTGTAATACCTGGTGTGAGTAGTGTTGTGTTTCTAAGGTATGCGTTGATAATGAATACTTTATTATGGATAGAAAATAAAGGTTGTTTATTTGTATTTCATACGGTGAATATTCAAATATTCTGCACCAGCACAGATGTTTGCATGGATTTGTACACATTACGGCCGGCTCATGAAATTACGAACATTTCTACAGTGATCCAGCACAGACGCTTGCATGGATTTGTACACATTACGGCTCATGAAATTACGAACATTTCTACTGGATATGTACACATTAACTTTCATGAAATTATGACCATTTCTACAGTGCACCAGCACAGACGCTTGCAGTAATTTGTGCTCATTACCTCTCATAAAATTACGAACATTTCTACAGTGCACCTTCATAGAGACACTGCCTTTTTATGAAACTATGAGTGTTGCTTCACTCTTGGAATATGTTATAACATTAAACATGGAATCTCTCACAGCAGTTTTAAAATGTTATTTCTTCACATACTCAAAACGCATTCCAAACTCATGTCAAAAATAGGTAATTAAAAGGTCACAGCATTAAAGTAATTATTTGACAATTATCATTCCCATTTCCCTATTAACTACAACATTAGCAAGGAATGTCACATACTATTTAAGCTGATACAGTGATTCATTTTAACCCCAAAAATTTAGCAAACCTATTTAACAATGGCAACATTAATACTGTAAATAGGTCAAATGTGACACATATAATTATAGATCATTTAATTAGGTCATAAAATAGGGATTCACCAAGTTACATGCTACTGAAATAGATATATTGAAAATTTTCATCACCACAAGTTTAATAGACCCATTTACAAATGAATTACTGCCATATCATGTTTTACTCCCTATAAATAGGTCAAGTGTGAAATGTAGGTCAACTAATTAGGTATGCAAAAATGAGTAATTACAAGGTCACGTAGTATTCAAGTTGATACATTGACAATTTCTATACATCAAAAGTTAAATAGACCCATTATCTGTTTAACAATGGCTAAATTATCCTATTAATCCACTAATATAGGTCAGATATCAAAATAACTGTCAAATACACGTAAATAGGTCAGATGTGAAATGTAGGTCAATTAATTAGGTCAATAAAATATGTATTTACCAGGTTACATAACACTGAAGTCGATACACTGAAAATTTCCAACCCCTAACAGTTTAGTAAGCCGATTTACTATTTAATTACAACCAAATAATTCCCTTATTCCCAGTAAATAGGTCAAATGTAGGTCAAATAATTAGGTCATGTCAAGGTCAAATATTATGAACATTCGTTTGTGGATCACATAACTTTTTATTTCACGTCAATATGTTCAATACATCAAAAACTATTGCTATTTTCATTCAATAAAATGCAGTCCTCAGTATCCGGGTCACAAGAAATGGAACCAAATTTAATAGACATCAATGTTAATTTTCTGAGATCAAAAAGTGGAATAACTTCGGAAATAATGAAGATATCAACAACATTCCAAAAGTGTTATAAACTTCTTAGGACACTGTATCCTGTGGAACCAATTAAATGATCATCTGATCGATATGATTTTTTTATATACCTACCAGGGTTTGGGTGGCTGTCGCCTGAGGCTGAGAGTCCGATCGAATTATAGACGTTATGTCCCAAGGCCAAGTCGCTTATCACACAAGTCGCTTATGTCACAAACTGTGGACGATATGTCTCAAAAAGGAGCGTTATGTCACAAAAAAGACGATTTGTACGAAATAATTATAAATGTCATGGTTATGCTTAAAAGTCGTTGTTCTGATCAAATACATGTGTATTAAGCTTTCTGGCAACGAATCCCATCTCCGCGGACATCCGAATTCATGGCCGCCATCGGTTCAAATATCAGTGTTCTTGTCATTCACCGGGTGGCGCCACTCCGTCCGAACTGCCGGTTGAGCTTGCATGCCCAGAATAATTGTTACTTTGTTTAATTGTGCATGTGTGTGTGCGCGGCGCGTGCGTGTATGTGTGCTGGGCGGATGTGTGCTATATTGCTGAAAAGTAATAAATTCCACCGTAATTTTTTATTGTAGATTATATTTGTTCAAAATGAGTCAAAATATATCCTAAAGTAACGTATATAGAAATTATATATATTTATATAATAAAGTGAGACTGGTATCTGGTAGTTCACCGGTAGTTTAATGGCTTCACTACAAGTATGCTCAATACCTGCTCATATAATAATGTCCATAATTCATTAGAAAGCCAATTACTCCCTGTGTGGCAGTCAAGTTAATAATTGTTAATACTTAGAGCACAAGTTAGAAGAGGCATGGACGTCAAAGTAGGCACATCACACCATATCATAGATTAATCTGAGCACATATGTACAGTAGCAGCTGCATTCTCATATTTTCTTTATTGCGATTTGCAATTTAATTGTACCAATAATAGCATGTTACTAATAAGGGGAAATACATATGCATAATACAATTGCCTTACCACATATGGGCTTATGAAGAGATTTTCTAATGTTTTCTATAATTTAAATAATCACTAATGTAGTAGAATGGTCTCTGCGAAACCCAAAATGATGTTTAGATAAAACATTTTTATTATCCAAGAAATCTACTAACCTCTTCAACATTAACTTTTCATGCCTTTAATGCTTGTGGAACAGTGGCCTCAGATAACATGAAAGACATGAAAGGTGTCTGATACTTTAATGGCTTCACTCACAAAATGTGCTCAACCGCTGCTCAGTGAAATAACTTTGTGATTGCAAAGCCAATTTTTTCTTGTGGCAGTCAATGGCCTTCACACATTCCTAACAAACACAATGGGAAAACCAATGGCTAACAGTTAATACTTAGAGCACAAGTTAAAAGATCTATGGACTTCACAATAGGCACATCACAGTGAGTGAGTTCAAATATTCTTTGACTATTTACAATGGGATTTCTAACAACTGTTGTTAACCCTGTCACTGCACCTACAGGTGCATTAAGCAAGTTCCACCCACTTATTCTTGTGATTGCTTAATTCATTCAACCAATCATATGCATCCCAATCTCCTTCTTAAGTTTGTATCATATCTGGGAATGATCACATCTGATCTTGAAATTGACCGTGTAATTTGAACTTTGAATATCATCTCGTGTTACCGAATGTAACTATCGCGAGTCGCAATGGCACCATCAAAGTATCTGTGTGGAATCTGCAGGAAGCGCTGTGGAACAAATTCCATAGAGTGTTCGTCATGCCTGAAATGGGTGCAACAGTAAATTTTTATTGTTTAATGTTATTGGTAGATTGTGTTTTAGAGATCACTTTGCAAATGAATGTGTAATACCAACAATGTGAATTTCATGTTGTCTGCGTGTATTGTGGTTATGTATGTTTATGTTTGTAATTAACTGTCAGTGTTTTAAGTAAGCAGGTAATTTATTATGTATGAATTTATAATAAAATTTAAGTTCTTGCAATGCTTGCATATCTTTGACTGTTAACATATTCATAGTTATAAATAGTGGTGAAGTGTGTTCATTATATTTGCTCTGCGTAATTATCCATATTGCCTCTTTTTTAAGCTTATTTATTCTTTCACATTGTCAGGCAGTAATTTATATTTGGCACAAGTAATGTATTATAAAGCACGATTTTTATTCTCAAAGGCAGTTCTTGTTTTCTATGCATGTAGAAGACCATGAATTTAGATATAGCTATGTTTAGTGAAAGTTTATTTATTACAAGCCATTCGTTAATTTTAAAGAGTTCTTTATCTATTAGCAAATCGCTATCTGCATTTTGTGCGTTTACGAAATTACTCAATGAGCTTAAAAGTGTGGGGTCATCTGCATATGATATAAAATTAAAAACTTGACTAGTCTCTGAAAAATCATTAATATATATTATGAATTGCTTGGAATTTTTTATCAACATATAATTATTAACCCTCCTCTGTCACTGCTGCTGTTACCCTGAATTATGCAATCATATCCCGGTATTTGTATATTGAGAGAATAAGTCTGATTGGATATCCAGCATTCTTGTAGACATTAGTGCCCTGCGCGGGCGGGGCTTTGGGTCCAAGCCCGGCCCGCAGCCCGCGGGCCGGGCCGGACCTCTACATAATTTTGCGGGCCGGGCCGGGCCTGGGCCTACATACTGCGGGCCCGGGCCGGGCCTGGGCTGAAAACAATTTAAACCCAACGGGCTTGGGCCGGGCCTGGGCCTAGTGTGAGCGGGCCGGGCCGGGCCTGGGCTGGGCCTGGACATAATAAAAATATTCATACAAAACACCGATTATTACTCTTTTTTTTTTAAACTGGTTATAAATTGTAATTCCGGTTAATGAATGCTTAAAATTATTTCTTTAGTATTATATTGTTGCAAATTGAGACCTTGCATGGAATCTAATGGCCCCCATAAGTTCACTTGGCTGGAAGTAGCCAGCCCCAAATGTTTACTTTAGAAATATTTGCAGAGGCAATCAAGCCATGATTAACCATCAACTTATCACCCTTTGACCCTACCAGTGGACATTCTATTGTCTAGGTCTTCCCTCCAAACATTGCCCACCTGAATGACCTGCCCACTGCCAAGTGCCCACTAGGCCACTAGCCCACTACCCAGTACCCAACCCAGTTGGTAACTGGTATTTCTCCCCAGTCTTAATTCATTCACACTTGTACTAATTCACACATGTCTGAACCTGTCTGTCTCAGGCTAGTGACTGCAGACCTGCTGGAAATGCCACTGGGTGTCAGTGCCAGTGAGTAACATTTAATTGAAATATCATATTAAATTATGATAACTTAGTTGAGCTAATTCAATTAACAATATAAATTGGGGTTATGGCTTGCATATGGGTTAAGTCAGGGTTAGATAAACAAATCTCCTACCCTAACCATAAGCCAATACGTTAAAGCCAAATATAACAAATGTTATCATATTTAATAGTAATGACACTAAGAAGTTTTCTTTATTTTTCTTCAGGATATTCGTAAGTTTGAGGAAGTTGGTGGTGCTGGATTTTTAGAACTCATCCAGCACACTATGGAACATCAGCATAAGAGTAGTACTCCACTAAGAGCTAAGGATATTATGCCCCATCCCATATATATATATATGTTTTTTTATTTAATAAAACAATGAGTCTGTTTTACAGTTTATTTGTTTTTCGTCTTTGTTATAAGATTATAGGTTTCTCTAAACTTAGCGGGCCGCGGGCTTACCCATCTTTGGCCCGCGGGTATGGGCCGGGCCTGGGCCTGAAACTTGCGGGCCGGGCCGGGCCTGGGCCAAACATTCATGGTCTGGGTCGGGCCTGGGCCTAAATTCTAGTTTGCGGGCCTGCGCCGGGCCGGGCTTGAAAAATTATTGCGGGCCTGGACTCTAACTGCTAATTGCGGGCCGGGCTTGGGATCAAATTCTAGGCCCGCGCAGGGCACTAGTAGACATATGACATTGAATTTATACTCTAGATTGTTTAATTCTTCAATGTATATTTAAACTTAAACAATTTTCTTTTTTTCATTCACTAAGTTCTTAAATTTATCAAGATCATAATACGATGAGTGTTTTATTACTTGTAGTTTATTATTATTAATGTCGAGAATGCTGATTAAGCTGTTGTTTTCAAGCCCACCCAAATGTAAAAGAATAGAATGATCTGAAAGTTCCATCATTTAATCAATATTTTTAAAGGCCTGTTAATTATATGTGGGTAGGCATTTAACATAGAGGAATTATTAGAAAGTGTACACAGAATTTAATATTGTTCTTGCAGTCGCTGTGTTCCTATGGATGCTAACATGCTGTCTGCCTGGGGTCAGACAGACAATTTTCTTTGTCGCCATTGTGCCTTCACCAATGGGAACTATGACATTGAGGCTTCATTGAAGCGGTATGTATATTCTTTGTTGATTCATGCTCATTTCATCATTTGTGTTAGAATTGTGAGACATAACTGAGATAGAATTGTGAGACATAACTGAGATAGAATTGTGCGTAGAAAAATGCAGACTCTGATGTTTTTTTAATTGTAATTGATAAAATAACCTGTATGTTAAAACTGTCACTGACATTTTTACAGACTTTACAGTGGAGCTTCCGCGGCTTGTGCCCACAGCGAGAGACTACTACTACAAACCTACAAAGTTGAGCTGCCTCATCATCACACCTTCGACACGCCACCTGGGATACAGGATGCTGCTGCTACTGCAGTGCTGCAAATGTTGCAGCCAAATAAGCTTTCCGCTCATGTACCCCTATGCGTAAGTGGTGATGGCAACTGCTTGTTCCGTGCATTGTCACGTGGCTTGTTCGGGATTGAGGACCATCACTACCTCATCCGCTTCCTCACCGCCATCGAGATTGCTGCCCACAGAAACTGTTACGACCCACTTGACCCAGGTTACAATGATTTCATTCGTGACAACCGACTCGTCCATGACCCCTACCATCGCCTCCTGCAGTCTGTCACTACACCTGGCTCCTATTCAGAGATGATGCTCCTGTTTGCTGCCAGTGCAGCTCTCTCCATTGGAGTCGAGTCCTACTGTCCGCCAACCACCAGCATCTACTTCACTGCCGACCCACTGACCAGGAACGTCTATGGTCGTGGAGTTCCCACAGCTGCAGCGCCTGCTATCAACATCATGTGGTCCACCATGCTAGTGCCACAGCGACCGAGTGACTTCCAGCCAAACCACTTCGCTGTGCTTCACAAAATCAACACCGACCTGACTGATTTCCATTCGACCTCAGAGCAGCCAGAAGATGCTCACATGTCGTTTAATGTGTCTCTACCACTGTCCGATATTCCTGACCAAGTTGCAGAACGATCCCTTGAGATAAATGCATTTCCAGACATCATACTACAAGACCAGTCGACGACATTCCACATCGTCACTGCTGGATCGAAGAAAGGAGGAGACCTGCTGGTAGACTCTTTAGGGTTCACATACTCGAAGAAGTTTTCTGGAAAAACAACGACATCATGGATGTGCAGTGCCCGTGGGTCCCGCAAGTGCTTTGCCACTGTGAGTCAGCGGGGTGATGCATTCGTGAGAGGGAAACGTCACAGACACAATCACCCAGGGGATCCAGGGGCGTTGCTTCGGTGCAAGGCAACAAAAATGGTAAGTTTTGTTTTAATTCCTTTGAAATGTTTAATATAACAAATCCATGTAAATGCGTAATATACCAAATCCATAGTGAATATTGAAATATATATAGTCAGGTCCAGGCTCTGGTTCTTGGACGGGACATTCCGGGTGGTGCGTGAGCCGTTCCAGCAGCTCGTGAGCATCCACAGCTTCATCAAGGCCGGGGATGCGATCAAACAAGTCCCCCTGTGCTTTGTGCTGATGTAACGCCGAAAAAAGCGAGACTACGTTGCAGTCCTAAACGCCATCATCAACCTCATTCCAACAGAGCCCGCCGTTGAGGAGGTCATGGTAGATTTTGAGAAGGCCGTGTGGTTTGTGTCTCAGACAATGCCTTCCAGAAGTCTCTGTTCGGGGTTGTTGGTTTCATTGGGCCCAGGCAGTGTACCGGCATGTGAAAGAGTACGGCCTCCGCAGTGCATACATCCACCAGCTGACCATCAGGACGTACATCCGCGAACTGATGGCCCTACCCAACCTACCAGCAACGCACATCAAGCCAGCCTTTATGGAGATGAAGGCACGCTGCCCCCACGATGACAGGTTGCAGAAACTCCTCCAGTATATGCTGAAAACATGGATAACCAGCTCCAGTCGGCCCCCTGCATCGTGGACCACCTTCAAGTGGTCAGTAAGGACCAACAATGACGCTGAAGGGTGGCACTCTCGTCTCAATCACAACGCCACACATGACCATTTGAACCTCTACCTCCTCGTGCAGACCCTGCACCAGGAGGCAGCATTGCTGCCTCTGCAAGTGCGTCTGGTGGCGCAGGGAAAACTCTACCGCTACCAGAGCAAGAAGACGATGACGAAGCAGGCTGCACTGAAGGAGCTGTGGACGCTGTATGAACGACAAGACCGAACGATAACCACATCAGAGTACCTACGGCAGTGCTCCAACCTAGCGGACCACGTGGAGGAATGAACTGAATGGGTGTACAGACCAACTATACTTAGACCAACTATTGCATGTTATTAGCTACCTAACATAACCTGAACAGACCTTACCTGAAATACATAAACTTTATATATTAATAATTACGGTAGTATGTTATATTAGTATGTATTAAGGTTTTAAAGTAGTGTTATATTAGTATGCATTAAGGTTTTAAATTACTGGGTAGTATGTTTTATGTAGACAGACAGACAACGTTACTTTGTTTAGTATTGATAATGATATATTAGTGTGTAACCCTAACCCAAGTTTCAAATTAGTACTTTCTTTAACATTTCATTGTTTGTATATTTATTAGTCTTTGATATTAGTGTGTTTCATTAGGCTTTGTTATTCGTATGTTCCATGTTATCATTCTATCTATTTGTATATGTTTTAATGTGTTACATTATGTATGCTTCACTTCATGTAGAATGTAACATGTTGGCATTATATAAGCCTCTGTGTTAGCAGATCCAGGATTTTAATTATGTAGGCATTTTTATATTTAAAAAGCAAACATGTGCTGACTAATAAATAAAATGTTGACTTTGTATTTGCCTGATTTCTTTCTTTTTTGGTTGTATTAATTATGACCAAAACATGTCCATACAATGTCATGCAATATATGTAACACAAATTAGTATGAAGGATGAGTATAGGTATAGGTTTACCTTACATACAAGTCACGTCAACATTTGATTTGGATGAATCATACAGCACGACTACCATCTATAGCGCGCGACCATGGGCGATAATAAGTAATGTTTAAGTGCGCTTATATTCCGCAGAGCGTCAAGATCAATATGTTATATTAGTGCAAACAAAAGTGCAAATAACCACCGATTTATGTTCAGTGCGTGAACTACAAATAAAAACTTAAAATAAATTTGTGACAAATCGTCCAAGCGTTTTGTGACATCACTTCACTTCACTTTCCCATAACCCGTAAGGATCGTTGGGGCACCATTGATGACTTTCTAACCAGCTCTCTCCACGTTTCCCTGTTCTCGACAGCCCTCTGGGAGTCAGCGAACTCCATTCCTGTCCACTCTTTGATGTTGTCTTCCCACCTCTTCTTCTGTCTACCTCTTCGTCTCCCCCCTCTTACGGCACCTTGCAAGATAGTCTTTGCAAGGCCAGATGATCGTGATACATGACCGTACCACTTCAGTTTACGCTTCTTAACTGTTGTAAGAAGGTCATCATATGGTCCGATGGCTTCTTTGATCTTGTTGCGGACAGCTTCGTTAGTAACATGGTCTTTGTATGATATGCGCAAGATCTTCCGAAAGCATCTCATTTCCATGGCTTGTATCCTCTTCTGTAGATCTGCTGAGAGGGTCCATGTTTCACAAGCGTACAGAAAGATGGACATGACAAGGGAGCGCATCAGCCTTACCTTCGAACTGACCGTGATGTTTCTGTCGTTCCATAAGGGTTTCAACCTTGTTAGTGCTGCTGTTGTCTGTGCAATCCTGGCAAGTATCTCCGGTTTGGAACCCTCATCTGTGATAATTGATCCCAAGTACCTGAAGCTTGTTACTGTCTGAAGTCTCTGTCCATTAACTTTGACCTCTGTGCTGATGCCTTGTGTGTTGTTCGTCATCAGTTTGGTCTTTTCGGCACTGATCTCCATGCCGTATGATGTAGATGTTTTTTCAAGGCGCTCCACTAAATTGACTAGTTCTTGTTCATCTCCTGCTAAGCCGTCGATGTCGTCAGCAAAACGAAGGTTGGTGATTGTCCTGCCTCCAATGCTGACAGTGCCTTGATGGTTTTCTAAAGCATCAGTCATGATCCTTTCCAGAAAAATGTTGAAGAGCGTTGGTGATAGTAGGCATCCTTGTCGAACTCCGACTGTTGTTCGAAACCAGTCTCCTATGCTGCTGTTGAAGGTTACTGCACTGGTGGCATTGTCATATAGGTGTTCAATGGTTCGGATAAGCTTGGAGCCAATGTTGTACTTCCTCATGGTTGCCCATAGGGCCGCATGCCATACCTTATCAAAGGCCTTCTTGAAATCTATAAAGACATGATACAGGCTTTGCTGATGTTGAAGGTGTTTCTCGCAAAGGATTCTAAGGTTGAAGATCTGTTCACTGGTGCTCCGTCCTGCTCGAAAACCCGCTTGTTCTTCAGCGATAATCTCTTCTGCCTGGGGTTTGAGTCTGTTGAGTAGTATCTTCAACATGACTTTGCTCGGGTGGCTGATGAGGCTGATTGTTCTGTAATTTTGGCACATCTGTAGGTTGCCTTTCTTGGGAAGTGTTATGATCAGTGACTGAGTCCATGGGGTGGGCCATTCTCCTGTCTGCCAGATCTTGTTGCAGATTGTTGTAAGTGTGGTAATCAAGGCTTCTCCCCCAGCTTGAACCAGTTCTGCTGGTATGTTATCAATTCCAGCTGACTTTCCTTTTTTCAGAGACTTTACTGCAGCCTCCACTTCCTCACGAAGAATGGGGTAGTCGTCCTCTTCAGTAGTCTGTGTACAATTTAGTACTACTGGGTCTCCGTTGGTGTTGTGGCTGTACAATTCTGAGCAGTATTCTGTCCATCGATTGAGGATCTGCTGTTCTTCTGTCAGGCATTTCCCTGATTTGTCTTGGATAGTGGTAGTTATCCCTTTCTTCACTGATGTCAGGTCTTTCACTATTTGATAAGCCTTCTTGCTGTTGTTCTTGCTCAAGCTGTCTTCAATTTCACAGCATTGTTCTGCTATCCAGTTATCTTTTGCTCTTCTCATATCTTGTTTAATCTTCTTGTTGACTTCTCTGTATTTTGCTGCACCTTCAGGATCACATTTTCTCCTTTTCAATTCCCTTCTTTTGTCACAAAGATCTAGGATGTCTGTTGTGACCCATGGTTTCTTTGTCCAACGGTGTTTTCCAAGGATCTCGTGGGCTGTGTCGGTCACTATTTTGTTGAAGGTGTTGGTCAGCAAGTTCACGTCGGTATATTTGTCATCCAGTATGATAAGTGGTGCAAATTTCCCACCTATCATTGCTTTGAATGCTTCTGCTACATCAGGATCCTTAAGTTTCTCGATGTCAAATTTGATTCTTGTTGGCTTTGGTTTGCTGATCCTCTTCAGGCGAATGTGGAAGGATGTCATCAGCAAGTCGTGATCACTTCCGATATCTGCTCCTGGAAAGCTTCGTGTCCTGGCAATGTTCACTCCTGTGTGAAAGCGCCGTTTCACCAAGATGTAGTCGATCTGATTGTGATGTTTTCCATCTGGGCTGTGCCAGGTCCATCTTCTAGATGTTTTGTGTGGGCCAAATGTGTTAGCCAGCATCAGCTCATTGTACATTGCAAATTCGAGGAGCCTGTGACCTCTCTCATTTGTTTCCGTGTTGCAGAAAGGTCCGCAAGTGTCTTGCCAGTTGTTCTGCGCATCCTTTCCCACTTTTGCATTCCAGTCTCCTAGTACAATAAGATTATCTTTCTTTGGCGTTTCCTCTATGACTTCTTGCAGCTGGCCATAGAAATCTTCCACCTCACTGTCGTCATAATCAGACGTTGGGGCATAAACTTGTATGACTGTCATGTTGAAGGGAGTTGCCTTCAGGCGGATGGTGATGAGCCTGCTGGAGATAGGGCGACAACCCATGACAGTGTTCACGATGTCTTTGTGAACAAGAAACCCAACACCTTGTTCGTGTTTGTCCTTCTTGCCACTGAAGTAGACCTTGTGTCCTTCTTCGGTCGATGTTTCACCAAAGCTTTTCCATCGCATCTCGGCGAGTCCAAGCAGGTTCCATCTGTATCTCTCCATCTCATGTGTGAGTTCTTTCAGTTTTCCTGCAGCTCTCAATGTCCTGACATTCCATGTGCCGATGGTGATGTCGTTTCTTCCACGTATCTTTTTGGTAGGGGCACCAGTAGCATACTTAACACCCCCGTCCTGATGTACGGCGGGAGGCGCGGTCATTTTTGACCCGGGCTGCGACCGATCCGGTATGTGATTCAAACTGGTTTTCATGATCATGGTGTGTCTAGGGCAGATTTGCAACCTAGCGGAGCCCATCCCTCTCCAGGCTGGTTGACCACAGCCGATATCCACCAAAAAAATGTGGCTCGCCTTGGTCCTGAACACGTGGTCGTTGAACTCATCTTGGAGCCCTTCCGTCCTGGCCGTTGACTTCATCGAGGAAGACATCCGCCCTGTGATGTCATGTTAACATCACCGTATTTTACCCATACGTGGTAGACTCGTGGAGGCGGGAGCGTCTTATTCCATCCCGTACAGGTCCATTGGACCTGCCCACTGCCCACTTTGTGACATACCGCTCCAAATTTATGACATCGTCTAGGACATATTAGGCCAAGTCAATCGCCCTACAATGTTTTTCTATCTGGCTGTTGCTACTAGTAGGGCGAAGATCTCGCTCGGCCGAAACGTAAGTATTATTTTCATGAAACGTGAAACCTTACAAAAACGCCATAAACAGAGCAATAAACACGTCTTTCGTGTCTGTATGCATTCTTATATGTATATCACTAAAGTTACCTGACAATAACCATGTAAAAGTGTGAAATTATTACCTTTTTGTCAGAACGCATGTGCTTGTCAAAGTTTGTATATAACCGGATGTTTTGTGAGCGAGACTACCACTCGGGATTCTCGTACGTCAACAGAAGATCAAGCTAAGGCCAAGACTAGTATATGGATTCTTTGTTAAAGTATCCATACATTACAAATTTATAGCTCATTAGAAAACCGCTTTATAGAAGAAAAAAAAAATTCTTCATCCTTTGAAAAACAGCAGAGGTAAAATTAACTGTTTCTTCAACTGTGTGTGAATACTTTATGTAACACATGTAGTATACGTAGTACAAAAATGCTTGTTCATATGACTTAAATATAGTTAACTAATTTAATATTGTATTTCATTATTTAACAAACATGCTAGCATGTTGCAGGGGATACTGAGTATTTTTTATTCTTCGCAAAATTTATTTTAAATGAGACTAGTTAAAATATTTAATTGATTAAGCACCTCGAATTTAATTTTTATTTTTTATTATTTTCAGATGTGGTCAACTAAGTCGGGTCAAAGAAGAACGGGCCGGTCATGGATTTGCTTTTAGATAGTGTGCATTATGGTTTTAACTGCTTATCCTATATATAGAATGCCCATTTGAAGTTGTCCAATGAGGAGCGAGCGAACTACAAAGAAGTTCCAGGCCATTACAGAAATTCTTTCCAACGTCAAAGCAACTTATTTTATTAATGGCTTCTTCTCGGCTGGACTGCCCGGTCCCGATGACATCTTCGACATACCCGGCTGTATCTGCTTACCGTAAGAACGAGACAGTGGCACGTGTGGGCTGTGTCCACCGTTACATGGGAATGACTGAACTTTGTTGTTGAAGTGCCACAAAAAAAATTACATTATAGGTGTATCGTTACATCATTGATTGTTACATAAGGAGTAGGCAGTGCATATTAATATAATAAATATATATGAGTAATAAGGAGTAAGCAGTGTATGTTAAAATAATATATATGTATATGCATATGTATATATATATATATATATATATATATATAACAATCTATTTTATGATGTATGAAACATCTACATATGCCGAATCTACACGTATTTGTCTTACTTTGTGTTTAATTTCATACTGATTATGGGAGGTAGCAACCGCTGATCTCTAGATAAATAAATGGTATCAACAGATACATACTAGTAACTAATTTTGCGACAAAGGAATAATAATATTTTTATTGAGGTCATTTGTATTATATTTGACAGTACGCTTTAAATTATGCGTTAATACTGGTGCCAACGTAATTGCTGTATTTAAAAAAAAACAATTGGTATTAAAACGACGCCATAAATGTGGACAAAGTCCATTCAGAGATACTTAAAATACATATATAGCACAATCTGATGATGATACGAATAAAACTAAGAATATGACATGTCATATATAGCACACAGAGAAAATACGAGCAATACTGATACATAATACATAATTACACGCAATGAAGTATGCACACATTCACGCACAATTAAAACACTGAAATACATAATTGTACGATGTTTGATTTGAATCAAAGCAGCGCCGCCGCACAGAGTTGTGGTGAAACTGAACGACGCCTTGTCATATGCATCGATTTTACGGTAGCCTTGGTGCTACGCGCAGGCGCCGTAGGAGATGCCGATGTTTTGGTTTAATTTTTTTGGTAAATTTTGATCGTTTTGAGAAAGTAAACATACTTTTTTGACCACGTGACATGTGTATTTGTATAGTAGATGTCATGTAATAGGATTGTTATAACTGGTGCGTTGTACAGCTACTTACTATAGTGTAGCTCTTTCACCGTTTTGGAGTAATAAAAGTTATGTTGTCTTCCGGTGGAATTCGAGTAGCACATGTCTAGTGTTCCCAGTCCTAATTAAACAAGCAATATGCTGCTTCATAAAGCATAACAGTAGATATATGAGATGTTTGGGTGCTCTAGGTGGTCGTTTTCATGGTTAGGTCAGAAAGTAAAGGATCGCCCAGTACACGGATGTGCATAAACATAACATTTTATTTACGCTTATTCACGGCTAGTTAAATTCAAAATGCTAGAACGAAAAACTGCGGAAGTTATGCGACTTCCGGTAGAGGTCGTAGTAAAATTCCATTATGTATACTCTTGCAGTCGACACCTTAGCCAATTATCGCGGAGATGGTGATCACGTAATGTAACCAAGCTAATCACAGTAACCCACGCCAACCTTTTTTTTCCGGAGATCCTAATTCATGTTCGGATTTCTTTGTGATAGACAGCATTGCCATATAAATACATTGATCACACATTGCAGGGGAGACACAGAGGTTTCCATTGGTGGGCGGAATGTTGGATTTGGATGATTTGTCACTGCGTAAACGAGGCTCATGAGACACCCTATTTTTTTCGAATTGGTGCGTAAAATAAAAGCAGTAACACAACAGGCCTGCTACAAAAGTCATTTTATTACACAATTGTGGTTATTTCATGAAAAACAACGCGCAGGAAATTAAAGAAAAAAAAAAATTGTAAAAAAAATACACATTTCAGTGTCCCGTTATGCCTTAATTAAGAATATATTGTCGCCCCGCCCCAATCGGCAACAATACAATTGATTTCCGGAAGAAAAAAAACCCCTTTCCGGGGACAAGGGACCCCCTTGTTCATCCTTTGAAAAAATACTTCTTCTTTAATAATTATTTGCCGGCAACTGCGTGACCACTAGCCAGCACATACTAGGCCTATGCACACATACGCACGCACGCACGCACGCACGCACGCACGCACGCACGCACGCACAAGTCAACTGTATGTATGTTTGAAATCAATATATTTTATAAACATCCGAGGCTGTCGAATATTGGGGGCATGTACATATGCCAACCGAAAAAAATGGGGAGGCCCGCCCCCCAGACCGCCCTACTCGACGCCTATGAGTATAAATCGTATCATTTAAACCTCACTCACTCACTCACTCACTCACTCACTCACTCACTCACTCACTCACTCACTCACTCACCCACCCACGCACCCACCAACCCACCCAGTTAAAACATAAAAGTATTTCAATTTATGTGAATTCGAAATGTCGCGCCACGTTGGTATACGACATATCCGGCGAAACCGGTAGACCATAGCCATATGAGTCATGACCTTCAACAGGTAAAACGCAAGTAGCGTGGTATAGCTTGCATGCGGATCGAAATACCTGCGAAGATATTGTTGTTTTACGTAGTTACATTATGGCTTCATCAAACCCCGAAGACATTGTAGTTCACTACGACCCAATCGCAGACTACGATATGCCACGGTGAGTCACATTATATACCTTTATATATTTTGTATCCGAATAAATGGTAACACCAAAACATGTTATAATTGTCACACAGGCGTGGCGTGGCAGAAGTACTCTATACCAATTTCTCCACATTAGGGACAAGAGTATATGTTACATACAGAATAGAGGAGCATTGCCCCAAACCCCGTCTGTTGTCCTCCAAGTCAGACAAACGTACCCCCCCCCATTCTGTCCCCTGTTTATGTAGATTCTTTTTGATAATGCTGGGTGCAAGATCATGAAAAAGCCATTTCACAGGAACAGGCAGTAAGTAAGCCAACGTGTTCCTAAAAAGACAATTCACTTATATGGCGCAAAGGGGCACATTCAATGATCATGATCAAAAGGGCACAATAAAAATATTGTTCATAAAACGACAATTTGCTGTTCCTTTCAATTATAAAAATGGCACCATTAATTAAAACATATAGTTTGCTGATAGGAATATGACCAAAACCTGCACTGTCAATTATCAAAATCACAATTTTCCCCACAAAAATACAGTATACCTAAGGGGGAATTTCATTGGTAAATAAAACACCATTTTCAATTAAATTGTGATTTATGGAGGTGAAGTCCGAAAATGTTTTTTTCAATCATCAAAATGGCATTATATTCTACTAAGCAAACAATTTACTGATGGCACTGGTACACAAGACACAATATTACAAAAAAGGGCAATTTTCTGGGGCATGGTCTTTCAGTGATCACGACGGGCAATTCTTCAAAACAAGATCATGTTTCTTATTGCGTAGGTTATCCTTGGTGTGAGTACATCGTTCAATAGTATGTGGAAAAAATTAGTTTCACAAAAACGTACTTGCAATGTACATGTATATAGGTCACTGTGTTAACTAGGAGACAGGTGAACACTGAATTTAGCAAAGGGGCAAATTTTGTGTTGAGCAGGAAGGGAGAAAATGAATATACATTGTTTGCCACACACGGAACAAAATACTATTTAAAATGCAACAAAAACAGTATTTTACAATGAATACCAAGCTTTCTGCAGCATACTGTTTCAAACAACAAAGTTAGTGGCCAATTTAAATGTGGCACACTAGAACATGGCAACATGTGTTCCTTGCCATGCTTCGGCCTCCAAGTTTGATCATGGGCATGAACTCAGAAATAGGTTCACCTGAAAAACAAAGATCCACTTAAATAATAATATATTTGATTTAATATAGCGCCAGATCAAATGAAATTGCTCCAGGCGCTTTACAGCATATAAAGCACCAATTCGAAGTTATAAAACTGCTAATTAAACACACATACTTAAAAATACAATAAATAAGCTACTTTAAATAAAATAGATATATAAATATAGTGCAATAAACCTACAGCCAAATAGATATATATAAATACAGTGCAATAAATCTACAGCCCTATCAGCGTGGTGGGGCTACACATTTTTCATATTGTTGCTAAGTTTTGGTAATATTGGGCGATTCATGTCAGTGGTGTATTTAGGGAGGAATTGGGCCATGGACCCCTTTAGCTTAACATTTTGATGTGTTCCGTATGTGACCTGTTCCGCTGCTACATGTAACGTGGTAAACTAATGACTAAGTGACTAAGCTTGCCCCCCCCCCCCCCCGGCCTCCCTCTTTGAGAGATCCTAGATACGCCTCTGATTCATGCCAATTGTATATACATCACATGTTCACCGTTTGTCTTCCTAAGCAAACAAATATTAAAAGTTTCAAACCTGCTCTTACGTGTAAATGCTCACTAGTAAGTTAAATTGAAGCCACTGTCGTCTCCACATTGTCGCACATTTCAGCAACACCAGTTAAAAGCATGACGGTTGAAAATAAAAATATTATATCTAATCCGTGTGTGCATAATTCAAAACAGCCCTCAAAAAGTGTCACGCAGAGTAAAATGTGTGTGAATAACTGACTGAAAAATGGCGGTTGTTATTACCTTTTGGGGGGAAATGTACATTATTGAAGGAATAATATGATATGGGAAATTAAGCGCATCATAGAAAATAGAGTTAGGAATAATAATCAATGCTAAAATGAACATTTAAGAGAATTGTAGCTTCATTGGAGATCAGTTGTCTTTTTAATATATTGAGTAAGATCTTATACGGATAACTAGATACACGCTTATAAAACAACCATTATGCTCCATTTAGAAGTTTGACAAGGTTGAAAAAAGATAAAGAGGATATTATAATTATTAATATTGAATGGGTGAGAAGATTTATAATAACATGTTCGTCAAATTTATAAAGGGTGAACGAACTAGAAGGAATGAGTTATTGTAGTTTTAATGTTTTAGTTAAAACATCCAGTCTCCAAGATTATGGTGAAGGACTAGAATAAATTACTAGTTACTAGTAATGTGGTTATGTGTAAAACAAGCATTATATAAATCTGGCAGTAACCTGGCTACAAATAAAAAATGGCTGGACTCTCAATAAGTCAACGGCTTTCTTATCCGTATTCCGCCGGCGCTTGTTGCTTTGACGACAATCCTAATAGTCGTTTCTAAATACTATCGCAAACGTGCTCTGTCATGAATAGCGGCAGATATTTGACTGCAGTAATTATCGCGTACGATCGTGCGTGCAAACAGGATATGCCAATTATCAACGTTATGCTGTTTCGTACCAGACTATTCAGCGTTGTCTATCTATAATGCGGGGACGCTACTGCTGACGCTGTAGGCCTCTACGCTTCAATGCGGCGTCGGACCCAGTGATTATGTTCCCAGCCTGCAACACGTCGGAGATACAATTAACGTTGTCACGCTTCACTGCGTCGTAGCCACTGTCATTGTCGTAGCGGTGCACTGTAAGGGAAGGCAGTGTTAGTTGAGCCACTGGGTTAATTTTACCAGCCATGAAACTACAGCGGCAACAGTTACTAAGTACCACCAATTGATTGAATATGTTCTAGAACACGATTGACGTAGGTGAATAGGTGCCATTTGTTACAACGGTCAGAAAAAAAGTTAAAAGTATATTGTTTGTTGTTTATCAAAACTTTTGGTGTTTGTGTTTAATGTATGCTGGTGTGTAAACTATTAACGCGTGTGACTAGACTTTATTGTCTGCACTTACGAATGGGCTAACATTGTACAGAGAAGAAAATTATTTTTAATCACTTTGCGCATTAATGAGAAGTTAACTACAATAGCTTGTTTTTCGAAACGGGGCTAGTTGAGCCACCCAAGGCCGAAGGGAGGGTTTGTTGGGAAGCTTTTATAAAAGAGGACAAGTGTTGCTATACCCCAGAATATACAATGGAATTAGCAGTTAGTCTCACTGGTTGCGATGGACCTATAATACGTCAATAATAATTAAGTCTGTTGATTTATTAATTAATGTGTGTTGACTTGTCAGTGACATGTTGATGTGTTGGCTGAGTTGTTATGAAATTTTAGTAGAAAGCCTAGGTAAATTATACAAAATATTTAGCATTTACCCATTGTGACTTAATTTACGCTACACTATGGCTCAACTTACCTCACACCCAATATTAGTTGAGCCAGTTTACCAACCCTATTTGATTTAGCTACATATGCATAGTAGACACCTACTCACTGTTTGCCTACCACGTAAAAACAGCAAACATCTCTCCAACTAAACAGGAATCGATAGAAAGTGAACAAAATCCGTGTTAGGGGCTTATTTATTTTGTTTCCCTTGCCACATGTACCAGGTAGAAGGGACGAACGGATTAACTTAGTCAGTGTTCGAAGTTAGGCCCGACACTGTCACCTATTTGAACCGGCTGCTGACAACTCTCAAAAAGTGCCACCCCGTAATGACGGTATGGCCGGTCTCTTTTCAGCAACTAACGAAATTCGTACTTCTAAAACTGACGACGAGAATATCACGAGGACATAATACTTAAAAAGAATTGCGACCACGGTAATACAGAAAGGGTATTATTTGAAATACCTATGAATAAAAATCAGATAAGTAAGGGTCACATCGACAAGACAAGCATACTATGAAATAACGATAACATGTGAAGCCGATCTTTCGCCGACAGAGCTTAGTTTCGTAAATTGTCTTGCTTCATCTCGAATACTCTCTTAAATGTCTAATTAAAACTACCGACATTTATGGAAATCGAGGGAAATAGTTCAAAACATTTTGCAATGAAAACCTCATTGACACGAAAATAAAAGATAATAGAATATAGACGCGAAATATAAAAAAAGTTACATTCTTAGATAAATTTGCCAACTCAGACTTAGCATGGCTGTCGTACTGGGGTTAGGAGCGAAATACGAAATGATTCCCTTCCCGGGGAAGGGACACTCAATACATTTCCAGTATACCGTCCTTGAGACAAATTCCACCTGTTATAGGCATGTCTTCTGTGTCCCATGCACGCAACGCATTTAGGGCATCAAATCACACTTGTTGGGTAATTTTGGCTACATATTATTTTGACATCTCAAAACGCGTTTTGTGTTACAGGAGGGAAACTGAGAGGCAAACGTAATTGCACACAATATGGGCTAATTGATAATAAACCTATATGCTGCTAACTACTGATCTGGACAAGCGCTTAATTTTCGCCAACGCGGAATGATTCGGTAACTGGGCCGGTTAAAGACGAGTAGAGCCTAATTGTTAAGATATAACGGTTATGACAAATTGGGCCTAGGCCTATTCATTTCACGACCAGTATGTACCCTTAATCTATTAATCAAATATGTTAGTGAATTAATCTATATCATGGCACAATGCATATTTTTACACGTTAAATGCTATATATTTGGATATATTTCGTCAGTTTGAAAAGGGTATAATTTTGCCTAACTTGTGGAATGCGACTTACGTCCATGGAAAAGGTTATATATTTGAATCCGCTCAACATGACAAGGACATCGTTTTGACAAAAGTTTATAACTTGTTTGGTGGGTCAGTTAATCCTAACGACATTACCCACTTATCTATTTTTTTCTTATGCCTCACGATGATGCTAGAACTGTTGAATTATGGAATTTTTTATTCGTGCATACTGGGCGTAGAAACGCCAAAAAATTCCAACATGGACAATGAACTTGCAACTTGTAGCATACGCACACGGAATTCCCAGGAAACTCTCAGTGACGTATTTTCGTACTATTGTACGTCGTTCAGTATGCGTACACATACACATTACAATTTTGGCGTGCTGAATCTCCATACTGTGAATATAAAACACACACACGCACGCACGCACGCACGCACGCACGCACGCACGCACGCACGCACGCACGCACGCACACATACGTCTCACAGGGATGGACTATGCAGATGAAAACTATCGATATGTCATTGGCTTTCTTATCCATATTATGCCGGGAACTTGTTGTTTGAATGCAACATTAATAACTGTTGCAAGAAAGGTTTAAGAGAGTAAATATGTATCGTAAAAATGCTCTGTCACTATTAGCAGCAAACCCTTCGCTGCACAGCGAATATAACATCAGTTCATATGTTCGAACTCGACTAGAATTTGCCATTTATCAGCGTTTACGCTATTTCTTGCCAGACCATTCAGTATTGTTGTCTGTTTATAATGTATGACGTCACTGTTGTTGTCGTCACGCCCCACTGCGTTGGACCCTTTCATTATTTCCAGAACCATCGATGCTATTAATTTTGCAGCACTGCTCTGCTCTATATTAAGATAATCTAAAACCAAGGGGTAATTTATTTGCTTGAAATTACCAAATGTCTCGTTGTGTATTTGGTATACCCTTGCGGTATTTAAACGGTATTTAAAACTGAAGTGATAGAGGTTTATGAATAATGTTAGGTGGCATAGTCGACCAAAAGCAAAAATCCACTGCCGAATATGTGGTATTAAATGCAATGCCGGATGTAGGACTGTGGAGGCCCATGCACAGTGACTGACCGGTTATTCTATCTCAATAGTTCTCACTCCTCCCTACCCACAAACAGCTAATTGTACCCCTGTACAAAGCAATAGTTAGACCACATTTGGAATATTGTATTCAAGCAAGGAGGCCGTATCGTAAAAAGGACAGAATTGAGAGACCTTAGTTACGAAAGTCGCTTATTACAATGTGGTTTGACAACACTAGAGACCAGGAGACTAAAAGGAGACCAAATAGAAGTGTTCAAAATAGTGAACGGTTATGAGGATGTTGATAGGAATATGTTCTTCAAACTTAAAGAAGGCAGTAGAACCAGAGGACACAAAGCAGCATTAGTTAAGGAGCAGTATAGGTTGGACACGAGAAAGTACTCTTTCTCACAGAGGGTGATAAATGAATGGAACAAACTGCCAAATGATTGTGTTAATGCTAGTAGTGTGAATATGTTTAAAAATAGAATTGACAGATATTTGATAAGGGCGGGCTACACATAGATGAGAAAAATATTGGACTCTCGATAAGCCAATGGCTTCCTTGTCCACTTGCCATCTGGAACTTGTTAAATCTGGAACAACAATACGAACAAAACACGACTTTTTACCATTCTAGGTGGGGGCATTTAGGGGACATCTAGATCCTTTTTATATGGTGTCTATATCATGGGAAGTGAAATATTCCACATAGAGTAAATATGTAACCTGCTGTGGATTCCATCGCATCTCATGAGCCATTGCAGAAGCGGTTCAGTCAATTCTGCTAATTTCATCGCAAGAGAATACGAATATTTTTCAGAATATACGCTTGCAGATACAGAAGTGAAATACAACTGAACAATAGTATGACATACCACTGAAAGAAGAACATTACAGTGATTACGCTCAATTTAGTTTAAGACCATGCGCCTTGCGAATAGCAAAGTCATCGTTGTGCGAAGCCTATTCTTGAGGTGTTTCTATTACGAAAACGAACGTCCACCGCTGCTGTTGGTGACCGTCAACACGAGATACATACGAAATGCTACATTCGGAAATGTATACCCTTAACACGCTTATTAAGCATCAACTTAAAAATACCTATGCAAGTGTTCTCTGCTTATATCATCGGAAATTCTGTTGAGCAAGTCGATGCAAAATACGTTTTAAATGTTACTTATCTTCGAGCTGGTAAATACCCTAGCTCCGTCACCCATTAGACTGTCAATTGTCACGCTTCCACGTAGTAGTACAATAGGTTATTCGTGTAATTTTTTATTCCAAAGCCAATGGGGCGTGTCCCAAAAAAGGTTTGTGGAGGACCCCATAACAAATTATTTTGTGGAGATCCCTGGACATTTGCCCTGTTTGACCTGTCCTAAATACGGCACTGATTAAATGAACATATTTGAAGAGGAATATTCATTTCCAAGTCCAATTGTATATCTAATATCACGGGTGTCAACATCTGCTTATGGAAAAGCGAAAAAGTGTTCAGGAGTGTTCAGTTTTTTTATCGTGTCGCCATGTTGATGTGTCGATCTCGTTCGCGATAAAAGCGCGCGCAACAAAATGTGAAATCACTTATGGCCAAAGAAATAAAATGTTTATAGAATGGCCTCGTGTGCAACAGATAGGTTAAGCTTACCGTGATTTTTTTTTATTTTTGAAAATTACAAAAACCGGGACATTTCGTCCAAAAAGCGGAAAAGCGTGACCAAGGGACAAAAACAATGTAATGTTACAACAATGTAATGTTACACCTATGCTACGTTTAGACCATGAAACAACATCACACATCTCTAATAGGTTTACGATGTATCAAAGCAAATTACACATTTTCAGTGATGGCTGGTACACACACTTTAAAAATAATATGCAGTTATTCCCTTGAATGGATTCAGATTAATCGGTTACAAAAATAAACCCTGAACTCATGGCGTAGCGTCAATTCATTCAGAATTAAACTAAGCTTGTGCGTCTTATCAAAGCAATACGAAATATAACTTAAACATATAGATGGGTGTAATGTAGTGGGCAAGACTGAATACCATTAATTTTGTAACGAGTCAGAACTCAAAGTAATCGTCATCTTCATGAGATAACATGTTGTAAACCAGCCCTTTTTCATAATCAGCTTCGTTCTCGCTTACAACATCATCAACGCCAATCCTCATGTGCAGTTTCGTCCATGCCCCTGGTCAAAATTCCACTTGTTGTGTCACTCTGGCATTAATCCACATGTGCTACGCAATATGTCAGTTTCAGTTTTACTAGGCTGCCTTGCAGACAGGAATGCAGCATGGGTCGACAGATCTTCTCAAGCACAAATTCAGGATCAAATGATCTATATATAGCTTGCTGAAAATGTGGAATATTTGTTCATTGAAGTGTGACTTTGGCAGCTGTATGACCACCTGCCACCTAGCAACCTCACCAGTTTCCAAATCCATCGGAAGACATAGTTGTGAGCTTGGTGAACCTCCTAGAAACATAAAAAGATTGAGAAACCCATCGTTGTGCCGGTCCCTAATTGTCAATCCAAGTTCATACGTGACTTGATCCCCAGTAGTGACAGTCCGTGTGTCACCAAATGCGCCTGATGGCGTAGCCTGCTGTGCTGTCTCCTATATGGACACAGCAGGTCGGAACGCAGAATAACCAGGCAAGCCCACTTCTCTCTCATGTTATACATCTAGCAGCTGTGATAGTGTAACATGTCGACCAAGTCACTAAATGTGGTGCAATTTTTAACATGATACAATTCGTTAATTTTGTTCGTCGTATTTTTTTTTTTGGGTATGGGAAGGGAATGGTCCATTTAGAATATGCGGTTAACAATATTTTCCGTGTATGATAGAAACATCGAATAAAGTGCTTCAATAGCCGTGTTGTTGAGTGTATCTTCATAATTGAAAATTACCCAGAATAATGATATGCAAATTCTTTTAAAAACACGATTTTTTAGATGCACTGTTTCATAACATGGCTTGTAAATGTTGCTTTTTTTGGGTTGGAGTTTGGACTAGTGGTAATTACTTATTTAATACCCATTTGTGTTGTTAGTCTTGATTGGGAGTATAACAATTATAGTCGGTGATGACCACATAGGGTTTTTTTTTCGCATATAGAATCATGTTGCTTCAGAGATGTTTATACATTTCCAGTAGCTTGTTTGCAAGGTTGACCACCCAGGTTGTGATCCTGGAAATATGTAGAGCTGATTTTTGGAGGCAAAGCTTTTATAGCATTCCATGTCTGTTGGACACCGTTGGCTCATTTGGCAACACATTCCTAACTGCTAGGCACTCTAATCTAAACTAAATATAATCTTGTTTTTTTTCCTTGTTTTTTTTTGCGACACATTAGTCGCATACAACACAGTAAATTAACAAGAAAAGTAGACAAAATCAAGTCATACGGTCATATCTTGTATGCCTATGATATGACAACCAGCGAGTGAAAAAGTTCATATAGATTTTATGCACGCAAAACAAATGAAATCACAAAAAATCCAGCAAAATATTTGAAACAAATTACTTACTCATTATCTTTCAATTATGTCAATACTCACAACACGCGACAAATATGCCATAAATAAGGTCCTACTATTCTGCATTTCCAAATAATCCACTCAGTGCAGCAGTGCCAGACCGTATTGTGAATAAATGATCCTCAATATCAGAGAACACTACATAACTGAGAATGCTGTGAACACAGTGGCAGCACAAACCCACTCACGCACGCAATATTACTCATACAATCCTGACATTTTAGTACTATGCATATGTTCGTGTGCGTTACACATTCAACAACGTTGAACTGTTTTGTTATTTGGTTTTGTTTGTTTCTTTCAGGTTTGGGGACAACGTAGCCGTCAAACGAGAAATACCTGGTGCAGAATACACATCTATCAAGTCCCAGGAGATATTAGCCAATTATGCACAACGTAAATCCAATGCTGACGCCTACCAGAATTGGAGGCCAAGTAAAGAAAGGCTACTGCCGAGCGTCAGACAAGGCTCCGAGAAGGCCCGAGAAATCAATCACAGTGACGATACCCAACCGACTGAAGGCACGAAGATAACACATTATTATCACCATGGGGTTTTCACGATAGAGGAAGATGTCTGCAATTTCTACCATACCAGCAAAGTATCGTTTGTCGGTCTTTCGACGTTCAAGAATGGGGGTGATACATTATATCAGGTCACATACGAAAAAAAAACGAAGAAAAAATATATTGACATTTACAACACTATTGCGGAAATCAGGAATAGAGGTGAGGGACATAAACACAACCGTCAATATGAACTTTTGGAGTATAACTGCGAGCATTTCGCCAATGAAATTATCTACGGAGAAGCATTTTCTGCTCAAGTTCAGAACTTCCAAAATATGTTGAAACAACTTAGCAGTCAAAAGTGAACTTGTTGGCAGACAATAAACAACTAGGAAGTCCCAGGAAATGTTCGCCAAATATGCAGAATTTACATCCCAGGCTGGCGGCTACCAGATATCGAGGAATAGCGTGGCGTCAAGTAAAGAAAGGGTATCGCTAAACGTCAAACAAGGTGGCCTCAATGAACAAGACACCGGTCGTGTTCAGGATGCGATGACCCGAGACACCAAACTAGAACATCCCGTATAACTTAAAATAGCCACAGTGAACAACAGTTGCGAAACTGTATGTTGATGAGTTTTAACGGCTTGTTCTGATAAAAAGTACGTTAAATTTGCGTTAATCAAATAACATAGGATGTGTATAATAACATTAGCAACACCAGACTCATACAGCGAGCCTTTGAATCCGCGAATTGAAATCCCTTGCATCACTAAGAAATTATAAACTAAAATGTTGTTTTTGCAGAATTACATGTCATTTTATATATATATATATATATATATATATATATATATATATATATTGATAGGTAACTCACACCCTCAATAGTACATGCATGTTTATGTATTTTTGGAATATGTGTCATTAGTGTTACCCTAGTCATGTGCGGATATGCCTAAGTGCAGTAGTTAATTTATATAATGTGGTGGATTGTTTCAGATTAATTCACTAGCAAATTTGATTTAGAGATCAATGGGACCTCTCAGTTTCTACCCTTTATCGTAAAAGCGCGATAATAGATTTCAAAATACATACGCTTAATTACCCAATAATTGTGATTTGATACACTAAATGATACATTACATACTGGGGCATATCCGCACAGGTGATCAATGCATATAGATAACATATATGTTGTTTTACGTGGAGTTGAAGTTTGATAATTGATAGTTGTGCACCACTAAATATACAGATTAACGTGGCGAAGGTTTACCCTTCTGGCATAAATAGTTCATTGGTTATGACACATTATACCTTAGATGTGCGGTCATGCCCCACCTTCCCCTAGTTCACTAAGGCCTATATGTCAATCGAGTGGATATTTAGCTGCGCACTAGTAATACAAATATACTACGTCGCACTGGTTGGACACTTATAATAAAAATGGAGGAGTGTTTTATGATTGTGTGAAATTGTGTGACATTGTGTGACATTGTGTGACATTCTTCTTGTTTGTGTTCGTGAGTAATCAAATACATTCAATTAATATAAGCTATAAAACTTTGAAGTGTACCTGACATGATTGAAGTCTGACAAGTAAAAACATTCGTTAGCTTTGTTTTACATTTGTACCTTCCAAGGAAAGAGACAATAAAACATTTTCTGTCATGTTTGTTGACTCTGTTTTAGTTACTTCGTTTTCTTGTTCATACTTGTGATTTTTGGCGGGAGCCTCCCAATATATACCACAATCTTTTAGGCCTATGCACATATAAGAGTTACTAAAACATAACCATTTGCAACTACAATTAAGAATATCACGCCAGAGGTTTACTAGGAAAACCTTGTTGAACACACAGCATCTTAATTTCATGGGCCGCGCCATACTGTCACTGGTACTGGTAGTCTAACAAAATAAGCTCGCCAAATGGAAATATAGTTGCATACATTTATTTCTATTCTTGCCAATAGGATATGGCCATGCTGTTTGCGTCCAAACTCAACTTATGTAACATATGTTGGCCTTTGTTTATTAAACTAGTCGTCTTAATGCGTCGCGCGTTGCCCAATTTTCATAGTGCTGCGCATGCGCTTATTGGTCGCGCTAGTTAACTCGTCAGCCCCCAGTCAAACGGGAAAATGAATCTCCCACTTTTAGAACACATTCTGAGCAAACCACTGGCGTGATATTTTTGATTTTAGTTGCACGTGTTTTTATTATCTCTTAGGTGCATAGCCCCAAAACCGCGACTTTTGCTTCGCCTTAAGGTAGGCGCCTACCCTGAAATCAACCTAAGGAAATATGAAATATTGAATGTTGTTTGAAATCCAATTAGACTCAAAAAGCCAAAAATAGGCAAAAACAGTTTGACATAGGTCTAGTAACAGCTCCGTCAGCAGCATGCCTGTTGGCAAGTCGTTTGGAATGTAACCAAGTCGTAGATCTGAGCAGTCTACGTTCATCCCGACTCTGCGATCAGCTTGTTGTAGCCGACAACCTTCGCCAGGCGGCGCTCGCGTGTCGCCTGTCGTGACAGCACAGGCCACAATAACGACGAGAAAGAGACAGCATGCAGCAGAGCCACGAGGCGGCATTGTGCTGATACAAACGACACAATTCATAGCCTACATTAACGATCCTTTTGTGAAATAGCATGCCTCAACTACCAAGGCTGTTACCGGCTATACATACCATGTGGTCATGGTGGTTTATATTAGAGCTGTCACGGATCCGGCCGACACAACTCAAACAATACAGTCGATATGTGGACACAAGTACAACCCAAATAACTCAGTCAATACGTGAACACTATTACTGTAGGTTTTAGTTCTCTGAACAGCCGCGGCGACGTGCTGACGCTGCTGACAGGAAGAAGCTACCTGGTAGCTTTTGGGTTCGTTTGGACGGATTTGTTGTGGTCGTTCGGAATTAGTAAAAAAAATTCACGAACGGGCGTAACATTTTGTGAATAGTACCATCAGCTTAATTATGATTCATCTTCTTCGCATTAGCGCAAATCCTTCAAAACTGAATATCGTATGTTTCAAAGGGTGTATAGCGCATTGTTGTCTTACCCCAACATTAGCAAGGTTATGTCCCTCTCAAATACGACCTGGCCATTTAATGTAACAATTCACATACCGCCTCTACAAAATATAATTATATATCCACTGATCAATTCAACTGAAAATTATTGTAAATATATATTTGTACAATAAATACAAACACAAAGCAGAGCGAAATCCTATCTAATAACGTAAGGGAACAATAATAATTCATAATTATAACACCTTTAACGCAGGCATATTATGACATTTGACTCCAAACATCATTGCGTGTCATTTCAAAAATAATTATATTGCCGCCATATGAGTGACGCCCTCTGCTGGGTTTTACTGGAGGTTCTACGGCAGCGCTCTCTGGGAGACAATTGTACAGCTAGCTGACAGGGTTAGTAAAGCTGTGTTTAGCTAGTATTGTCTCTTAAACACTGGAAGATGGAATTAACCTCCTGGTTGACTAAACACAACCACCAGAGAGAGAGAGAGAGAGAGAGAGAGAGAGAGAGAGAGAGAGAGAGAGAGAGAGAGAGAGAGAGAGAGAGAGAGAGAGAGAGAGAGAGAGAGAGAGAGAGAGAGAGAGAGAGAGAGAGAGAGAGAGAGAGAGGGAGAGAGAGAGAGAGAGAGAGAGAGAGAGAGAGAGAGAGGGCGCCATTAATTTGACAAAGTAGCGCAATATATAAAAATGGACAATTTCGGCTACTCGGCAATAGACTTCAAATGCATGTGGCACGAATTTTTAAATGCAACATTTGGTCGATTAGAACAGCAGGGTGCACACATTCTAACAGCTTCATCGCTCAAATGTGTTTTAATTAATCAAATGCTTAGATATACTGTGGCTGTTGTATATGTTCACTGATATTGACCTTGCCGTTCAGCATACAACGTAAACGTGGTATTCGAGTCGAAACTTTCAAATTAAACAAATAACGGTCAAATTATATAACAACAACTGCGGTTCGCTAAAACACATTTAGGCGGTCAAGATGTTACAATAAATTTTATTTATTCTCTACAGCAAAATTTTACTAAAAAACGAACACACTGTGTGTCTTTAATAAACATATGCATACAAAAGAACAACCGCGATCCTGGTTATGGGGCCTACGGGTGACCGTATAACGGCATTTCCCGATTGGAGTGCACTGAAACAGAATCACACAATGGTAGCACTACGACAATAGTTTATTGACAACAAGCAAGTATGTAAGCTAGGTAGTTATAAGCCCTCAATGCATATCTCGCATATCCACCTTAACTACGGTAATTACTGTACAAATCGAAATAAACACAACGATTGTTTGATTTTGCATTGACTATAAGGACTACGGATTATTGTGACGGCAACAGTGTCACCTTTGATCATGCACTGTCAACGGAGTTCCAGATCTCGGATTGCTCGCTCGATTGTATTTCTTCCAGCTGTTCACGGGACTCCTCCTCGAATTCGGCCAACGGATGTAAAGCTGCTCTGTCGGCAAGTCCGGGACCGGGTCCGCGTCGTCCACGAATTCACGCGGCCCTGTCGATCGGTCCAGCTTCTCGTCGTCAGCTGGTCTAGGCAGTTGTCGTCTGACGTTGCCCAGGCAAATGCACGAGCTACGTCTACGCAAGACAACAGCAGCGAGAGCGAGAATGACCGATGCTACAACTACACACAACACAGTTATTCGAATGACTAACGGCAGATTCGTATTTATGTGGCTTGTAGGAGTTGTTTGGACTCCATAATTACCGCGTAAATTAACGTTAACCTGGAAGAAGCCGGCAGCTGGGTTGCATGCAGTATTGAGCGTCTTCAAGTGAAACAATATGCACAAGTGTGATAAGTTGACGTTCCTCCAATTGTAAAGTGTCATATTTCTTACAACGGACATATTGCATACATACCCAGCGATTTGTGATTTCAAATTGGTATGTCGCCCAAACCCTTCACCGAGTTTGGAATTTGATATCCCTGTTAAAGCAAGAAACTCTAAGTTCGACAAATATTCCAATCTATCGTCTGTGTATTTAGTGTGCAGCATGTTGTTCGGGTTTGACGTCATCGTGAGACGCCGTAGTAACGTCATCCCGAAGGGGTACGTGTTATTTTGTATCCATAGCTTATGATATGTGAAGTCGAGCACCTGCAAACGCGACAGTCCAGATAATGCACTCACACACAGTGCATGTAGATCATTATGAGACAGAGCCAATGCCGTCAACTGTGTGTACTTCTCAAACGAATAGTCGTTCAATCGAGTGATGTTGTTGCGCCTCATCGTCAGTCTGCGTATGTCCGTTAGCAAGTCGTTGGGAAGGTAATCAAGTCGTAAATCCGAGCAGTCTCCGTTCACCCCGACACCACGTTCAGCTGGCTGTAGCCGACATATGTCGCCAGGCGGCGCTCGCGTGCCGTCCGCCATGACAGCACAGGCGACAATAACGACGAGTAAGAGACAGCATGAAGCAGAGCCACGAGGCGGCATCCTGCTGAAAACAACGACGCAGTTCACAGCGTAAATTAACGTTCCTTCAGTGAAAATGCATGTCTCAACTACCAAGGGATTTTACCGGCTATAAATACCATTTGGTCATCGTAGTTTACATTACTGCCGTCACGGATCCAGATCTGGAACCGAAACCGTGGTTTCCGACAGGTATCGCGCGTTTTGCTTCTGCACCCGTCCCGACCCGGAACCGTCACGTACAGTACAGGTTATCAGTAATGATGTCATGATCTCAACTGCGTATGTTGAATATAATGCGAGGCCGACTCCAGTTGTTCTATATATATATATATATATATATATATATATATATATATATATATATATATATATATATATATATATATATATACTGCGTTTGTTGGATATAATGCGAGGCCGACTCCAGTTGTTCTATATATATATATATATATATATATATATATATATATATATATATATATATATATATATATATATATATATTTATATATATATATATATATATATATATATATATATATATATATATACATATGTACAGTAAACTTCGCTGAATATAATTACTTCACGCCAGAGGAATGTGATTCTATTAAGAGGATGATTCACTTACACGGCGAGTATATAACGATTCAGTTCCACCTTATTCAACTAAGCAGCTGATTCTGTTATACTCGATACTACTTAGCACAGCCCCCGGCATCACACGAACGACATATTGACTGGTAGAGCTAAACACTGCACACTGCAGTAACGGAATAATAGCAACCAGAACGTAGGAGATAAGCCTACCAGTTATAAGACTCGTGACAACCCATACTGCGCAGCAGCTGGAGGAGTCCAATGTTTCGTGGGATGTCTTACCTCTATGTCGTGTACACACACTGCTGTCAACAAACGTAGTAGGCGATCGACTTGCTCGGTTAGACCAGCTCTTTTCGGCGACCTGTATTCTACTGAGTCATGGTTACCGTGACCAGGAAAAAAATTGCTTGTTTGTTTGATTCGTGGATCTTGTGACCAGGGAAAACTGACGTGTTCATGACGCGTGAAACTTGTGACCAGAAAAAAAGTAGGCGTATTGTTTTTGCAGGTCTATACACACTGATCACAATACTATCAACAGCGACGGACACGGTTCACTGACGCCCGCTCCGTGAATGGCTTGCTGTATAAACGGCATGCAGGTTAAATACACAGTGCTACATCCGTTTAACTGTTGAAAGCTGTGTCATACTATTTCCTATGGTGAACCGGTTTTGCCGGATACGTCGTATGAAACGAACTTTCAGGTGCCCATTATACTAATCCTGTTCCATTTTAATTGCCTAATCCCAGTGTGCGTTGACATAGAGAGGCCAGTGATATCATGAGCTAAATTACGTGCACGACAGTTACGGAGTAGGCCGATGTTAATTCGCGATACAAAAGGATGTGTTGTTTTCACAACAATGCGTAGCACAAGATACGTCACAATATTTTAATGATAAGTTTTATATTCTGAAATGTCGAGGAGCGAGGTCTGGGGGGGGGCGGGCTTCCCTATTGTTTTCAGTTGGTATAATGCTAAGCATATATGCCCCATATATCAAACAACTTCCGCGTGCGTGCGTGCGTGCGTGCGTGCGTGCGTGCGTGCGTGCGTGCGTGCGTGCGTGCGTGCGTGCGTGCGTGCGTGCGTGCGTGCGTGCGTGCGTGCGTGCGTGCGTGCGTGCGTGCGTGCGTGCGTGCGTGCGTGCGTGCGTGCGTGCGTGCGTGCGTGCGTGCGTGCGTGCGTGCGTGCGTGCGTGCGTGCGTGCGTGCAATGACATTTCAATTATAGCTCCATTATATGGGAACAACAGACGTAGGTCCTATTATAACCAACAGGAAATACTATTGGGAGGAGCCTATTTTTACACAGGGTAGGGAGATAATTATGTTCACTGGACGTAAACACAATTTGTTTTTCGTTATTTCGATGATGCGATATTTTTTCTTGAAGCTATACAAAGTCCACATTGTCACTAGCATTCTTCAAATTGTTGTTCTAGTTTAGAGCAAAAGCGTTGTCTCTGTCATGTTTGTAAAACATAACTTGGAAACCATGTTTTCTTCTGTAAAATGTAATAGTCCAAAGATGTCAAAAGGTTCCACGAACGTTTCGGGAACTGCAAGTTCTGACGAATACAGAAATCGATCTATTGGCTTTATATCGTGGTCTCCTGTTCTAAGGTACTTTGATAAATAATTATAATAATAAGGTGCTTATAACACTTCACGATGTACAAATGTTGCTGGTTGCTGCCGGGTAGCACAAGCAGGTGCCATTCAGAAAGACGAACGAGGGAGTCGTTTCGCCCGGGGGGGTCACTCCGAAAATCTGTCGATATAACGTGTTTAGGTCACTGATTAAAACAAATGTAAGGGAGATATATTTATTGAAATTGTGCCCATCCCAGAGACTCAAACTGCTTGGCATCATATGCCTATAGTACATATAAAATTCTGTAGAACCCATGTAAAATGGTCGCACGTACACGTTTTCGCAGCAATAAATTGCCGTCGTCTAACTCATTTACTGTGACTTGTGCCCTGCAGTTAACGCTTTAAACAGTAACATTGTCCCCACCCCGCCCCCAATCAGCAAAACATTACTTCACAGCTAATTTGAATACCCCTTTTCCGCAAAAAAACACCCCTTTCCGGGGACAAGAGACCCCCTTTTTATCCTTAGAAAAACACACCGTTCCATCGTTTTTTTACATGTTTATGTCGCAAAAAAATCGGGACTGACTTCCCCGAGCTTTCACTGGGATTAAAATAATAAGATAACATTTTATAAAATAAAAATAATTATTTGTCGGCAACTGCGTGACCACTAGCTAACGACATACTAGGTCTATGCAGACATATATACGCACGCACGCACGCCCGCTCAAACGCACGTACGCACATTCACTCGCGCACGCACGCATAAGTCAATTGTATGTATGTTTGAACTCAATATTATTATAAACATCCGAGGCTGCTGAATATTGGGGGTGGGGTGGGGTGGGGGGGCATGTACATATACCAACCAAACAAAATCCCAGACCTCCCTCCTCGACACCTATGAATATAAACATTATCATTAAAATATGGTGTAGTACACACTGTTGTAAAAACAACATATTCTTTTGTTTCGAACTAAACATGTTATATCTATGCTTGCTTGCTTGTTTAATTGCTTGCTTACTTTTGGTTGTATATAGTCTCTTTCAGCCGGTGGCTAGATACTTAAATTTCTTCTTGAAGGTGTTCAGAGTAGAAGCTGACACGACTTCTTCGGGAAGTTTGTTCCAGTAATCGATGACACGATTTTTGAAGAAGTGTTTACGGATTGGGAGTACGGGAGTATGGGAGTGCGTCTTCCTTAGCTTTAAGCTATGGCCAGATTATAGGAGTGACCTCCCCGGGTGAAACGACTTTCTGAATGGTACCTGCTTGTGCTATCCGACAGAAACAGGCAACACTTGTACATCGTGGGGAGGTATAAGCACCTTATTTATCAAAGTACCATAGAACAGGGTTGTAACGCCAATCGATGGATTTCTGTATTCGTCAGAACTTACACAGTCCCCCAAACGTTCGTGGAACCTTTTGACATCTTTGGACTATTACATTTTACAGAGGAAAACATGGTTTCCAAGTTATGCTTTACAAACATGACAGAGACAACCATGTTGGTCTAAACTAGAACAACAATTTGAAGAATGCTAGTGACATTGTGGACTTAGTATAGTTTCAAGAAACATGGATCATATCATCAGAATAACGAAAAACAAATTGTTTTTACGTCCAGTGAACATACCTCCCTACCCTGTGTAATAATAGGTTCCTCCCAGATGTACTTCCTGTCAGCGAATCGGCGCGAACGAATTGGCGAGTAGTGGAATAATTTACAGAGTTCCTAAAAAGGGTTATCCTAATTTCACTGGTGTTGTCACCGTTTTATTTGAACGTTATCTGGGCGACTGTTCGTCACAGACACATTTGTTGACATTACACGTCCGGTGAGTTTACCTGTTATATCATAGTTTGTCCTGATGTTATGTCACGCACTGACAGTACTTCGATTATATAGACTGGCGGCGCCTGTGTCGGTGGGGCCCATTTCGTTCAACCCAAAGACTTCGCGAAACCCAGATGTATACACCCAATTAAAGACCAAAGCCAAGAATATAACTAGTAGTAGTATGTTATATTAACCAGATCTGTGTGGGGTCAGATTACACAAGATCCTAATATACGCTTTTCTGAAGACAGTGAAAAGGCTCAATCTATTCATGATTGTGCCTAGCCCTGCCCCTGGGCCCTGGCCTAGGCCTAGCCCTAGGGAGTAGGGGCCGGCCCCAGGCTAGGCTGTGGCTGTGCTGTGGGTGTATCAGCTAGGACTTATAGGTGCCAAACATATTCAAATTCAGCATCATTCATTCAGTTCCACATAATAAAACAAGTGCTAAATAAACTATTAGAATAATATGTTGGTCCCACATAATGGAGTTATAATTGCAATGGTATAATTGTAATTGATTTGGAATTTTTAGTGCAGTTGCGATTCAAATGAATTGTAGTTAATATTGACATGTGTAAATGGATCCAGCACTGCAGCTGCTCATATGTTTTGAACTATTTGCTGCTCAATATTTGAATAAATACACAAAATGTCTGACATAAATCATATACATCTAGGGTTAGGTTATGTGTACTATAACATTTCAACCAAGGCATGCTAGCTGCTCCATTTTGTTACTTGATTCTGGAGTAACACTCAAGCAATACATTGGCCACGACATCAGAGTAACACTCAAGCAATACACTGGCCACGACATCAGAGTAACACTCAAGCAATATTTTGGCCACGACATCAGAGTAACACTCAAGCAATACACTGGCCATGACATCAGAGTAACACTCAAGCAGTACACTGGCCGTGACATCAGAGTAACACTCAAGCAATACACTGGCCATGACATCAGAGTAACACTCAAGTAATACACTGGCCGTGACATCAGAGTAACACTCAAGCAATACACTGGCCATGACATCAGAGTAACACTCAAGCAATACACTGGCCATGACATCAGAGTAACACTCAAGCAATACACTGGCCGTGACATCAGAGTAACACTCCAGCAATACACTGGCCGTGACATCAGAGTAACACTCAAGCAATACACTGGCCATGACAACAGAGTAACACTCAAGCAATACACTGGCCATGACATCAGAGTAACACTCAAGCAATACACTGGCCATGACAACAGAGTAACACTCAAGCAATACACTGGCCATGACATCAGAGTAACACTTAAGCAATACGCTGGCCATGACAACAGAGTAACACTCAAGCAATACACTGGCCATGACAACAGAGTAACACTCAAGCAATACACTGGCCATGACATCAGAGTAACACTCAAGCAATAGGCTGGCCATGACATCAGAGTAACACTCAAGCAATACACTGGCCATGACAACAGAGTAACACTCAAGCAATACACTGGCCGTGACATCAGAGTAACACTTAAGCAATACGCTGGCCATGACAACAGAGTAACACTCAAGCAATACACTGGCCATGACAACAGAGTAACACTCAAGCAATACACTGGCCGTGACATCAGAGTAACACTTAAGCAATACGCTGGCCATGACAACAGAGTAACACTCAAGCAATACACTGGCCATGACAACAGAGTAACACTCAAGCAATACACTGGCCATGACATCAGAGTAACACTCAAGCAATACGCTGGCCATGACATCAGAGTAACACTCAAGCAATACACTGGCCATGACAACAGAGTAACACTCAAGCAATACACTGGCCATGACAACAGAGTAACACTCAAGCAATACGCTGGCTGTGACATCAGAGTAACACTCAAGCAATACACTGGCCATGACAACAGAGTAACACTCAAGCAATACGCTGGCCGTGACATCAGAGTAACACTCAAGCAATACGCTGGCCATGACAACAGAGTAACACTCAAGCAATACACTGGCCATGACATCAGAGTAACACTCAAGCAATACGCTGGCCATGACAACAGAGTAACACTCAAGCAATACACTGGCCATGACATCAGAGTAACACTTAAGCAATACGCTGGCCATGACAACAGAGTAACACTCAAGCAATACACTGGCCATGACAACAGAGTAACACTCAAGCAATACACTGGCCATGACATCAAAGTAACACTCAAGCAATACGCTGGCCATGACATCAGAGTAACACTCAAGCAATACACTGGCCATGACAACAGAGTAACACTTAAGCAATACGCTGGCCATGACAACAGAGTAACACTCAAGCAATACACTGGCCATGACAACAGAGTAACACTCAAGCAATACACTGGCCATGACATCAGAGTAACACTTAAGCAATACGCTGGCCGTGACATCAGAGTAACACTCAAGCAATACACTGGCCATGACAACAGAGTAAAACAAACAGACAAGTTTGCAATTAGTATTGTGCTTCAAATGAATAAACTATATATTGAGCCCCCTGTTGTTTATTTCAGTTAAGCCGTTTATCCTGGTGATAAGTTTGAAGTACTGAGCCTGAAGACTGCATTGTTTGAAGTGAATCACTGTAGGATACATACATAGCAGAAATAGTTGGTTTCACATCTATTATAGATAAAGCATGACTTCTAGAAAAAAATTCTACTGTATCATTATCTACACTACTCTTGAGTGCTGAATAAACGTCCCTATACGCGTATTTATTTGATGAAAAATGCCACCCTATATGCCCCTTATTTGGCACTATACTATTATTAAATTTTAACATTTGTGCCAGCCTATATTCTCCGATAATCGTGGCAAATTATGCAGGGTATAATTTTTATGAGAGCAATCTTTCTCACTCCCTATTGCTAGAGCTAATCAATAATCCACGGAGCGGTTTACCGCTCGTGATAAAATCACTTGCTCCCAACTGGTGCTGCATGTGGCTCCCTCTGATGGCTAAGTTCTCATCCTTTCGAACGACAGACGTGTATTTAGCGGGATCCAGTGCTTCTGAGGATCCTAGATTTTGACCCCGAAGCGTTAGGCCGTTAAATTTCCATGCTTAGATAAATCGGTCAGAATCCTTAGTTCTCTGGAGCTCGACATGTTATATTATTAGTTAAAATGCCATTATCACCGCGTAAACCGACCGTAAATGGCCGCCGTGCGCAGCGCCTCAAACTGGGTGTAACCGGCTGGCGACGGTTTCCCCTGAAACGGGTTTGCGTATTCAATTCAATAAAACTTTAATGTCCATTTAAAAACAGAAAATTCCGCAGATATAAAATGTGGTTACTATATCTGCGATGACGTGAATACGCACAAAGTTTATGCATATTCGGCAGAAAAAAAAAAAAAACCCACGATCCGCATGGTTTTCTAGGGATGCCTTGGCGTCACGTCGAGTAAAAAAAATTGCTTCGGCGCTAAAAAAGACAAATATTCTAGTGACTTTTTCGCACTGTACTATTATTTGTTTTAAACAATTTGCTCCCCTATACTGTTATTCGGCACTATACCATTATTAAATTTGACCGATTTGCCACCCTATACTTTTATTTGGCTTATACGTTTATTTGGCACTCGAGAGTAGTTAAACTGCATAAGTAAAATTTATCTAGTAAGTTTGTAGTAATTTTGACCACACAAACAATGGTGAGTAAATTAGTCTTTATTTACTCTTACATACACAGCTATATAACGAAAATAAAATAAACACATCAAAACAATATATAAACAAACTATATAAAATAAAATTTATCTAGTAAGTTTGTAGTAATTTTGACCACACAAACAATGGTGAGTAAATTAGTCTTTATTTACTCTTACATACACAGCTATATAACGAAAATAAAATAAACACATCAAAACAATATATAAACAAACTATATAAAATAAAATTTATCTAGTAAGTTTGTAGTAATTTTGACCACACAAACAATGGTGAGTAAATTAGTCTTTATTTACTCTTACATACACAGCTATATAACGAAAATAAAATAAACACATCAAAACAATATATAAACAAACTAAAACATAAATAAATACCTACGTAAAATGTGTCATTACAATAAAAATGCTTTTACTCAACGCTTTTAATTGAATTAATTGATTTATTTATATAAAATGTTTATTGATATAATTTTTTATTGTAATGACACATTTTACGTAGGTATTTATTTATGTTTTAGTTTAGTGATCTTGTAAAACAGAACACTGACACACTTGCGATCATTGTTGCCGATGTAACAAATGTGTACCTGGCTGAAGGAACAATGTCAACTGAGCTGAAGTGTGCATCCACTACTCAAGAAGCCGTCGCTATGTAAGGACGTGCTAAGTAACTACCGTCTAGTCAGCAATCTATTCCAACTTTTGAAAGTAGCTGAAAGGGTTGTGTCCAACAGATTGAACATTCACCATTCACAACGAATCAATGACGGACGCATTTCACTCGACCGAGACAGCCCTACTGTGGGTGGACCCAGGCAGTGCAGGCAGAAGAGGACACATACTGTCACAATGGCTGTGAAGACGGACGATGGCTGCAGCAGGAGGACAGCTCTGGTCGGCGTGTTTTATCGTACGGACGTCTTCTTTTCAAGTTTATGCGGACGCTGCTGGCACCCCGACTTACTCACACTAAACAACATCACGCTCAGACTTCTTCTGACAAGGGCCCACCATCAAAGACCTATACGGGGATGGACGAGTGGAAATGGGGACAGGACTGTGAAATCTGGAAGCCCCTAGTCATGGATCTGCATGTAGAGTGTGTGATGGTCATCTAAACAATTCATGGACTTCATTGACTTGATCAAAGCCTTCGACTCCAAAAGTCTTGTCCAGGTTTGGGTGCCCTGCCAACTTATCACCATCCTAAAACTTCTTCATGACAAAATGACTGCAACTGTCCTCTTCAATGGGGCTGAAACAGAGCCTTTCACCATCCGAACAGGGGTCAAGCAAGGATGCATTATAGCAGTAGCACCGACCTTTCTTACTGTCTACCTATGTGCCATCCTTTTTCTCGTTTGTTTCCGACTTCCCCTGGCTTTCAACTTAACTACCAGCTTGATGGGAGGCTATTTAACCTGAGTCATCTCAAAGCCAAGACAAAAGTGACGAAGACTGCCGCCATATACCTTCAGTATGATGATGACTGTGTCATCCTTGCCCAGTCTGCAAAACAACTTTGGACTAGCCTAGACCTCTTTACGGAAGTCTACCAAAGTCTAGGACTTTCCATCAACATCAGAAAAACCAGGGTTATCCATCAAGGTTATCCATCAATTTCCTCCTGAAATCAAAGTATGTGGAGGAATCCTAGAAGTTGTTGAACACTTCCCATACTTAGGGAGTCACCTGTCCCAGAAAGCCACCATCGAGGCAGAAGTTCAGCACCGTATGTGCTGTGCCGGCACGTCCTTCAGGAAACTGTGCCACCAAGTCTTCGATGACCTCAACCTCAGGAAAGAAACAAAGGTGATGGTCTACAAAGCCTTTTGTATTACCACTCTACCATATACAGGAACGAGGCTTGGGTTACTTACCGATGTCACCTGAAGAGCCTCAGAAAGACCGACGCACCGATGTCAACGTCCTCGCTGAACCCAATATCGAGGCAATGATCATGTAAAATCAGCTCCGCTGGACTGGCCATTGTGTCAGAATGCCAGACTCCCGTCTCCCCCGACTTTTCTCCCATCTGACTCATGGATTTCGAATCCGTGGTGGGCAGTGAAAAAGATTTAAAGACACTGCCAAACACTACATGAAGAAGGGTCATATTAACGTCAACACTTGGGAGGACATGGCTGCCGACCGTCTACTTTGGCGCTGCAGCATCCACCAGGCAGCGGCCCGCTTCGAGACTGATCGCCTACAACAACAGCAGGGACACAACAACAGCAGGGACACAACAACAGCAGAGACTCAACAACAGCAGGGACACAACAACAGCAGGGACACAACAACAGCAGAGACTCAACAACAGCAGGGACACAGCAACAGCAGGGACACAGCAACAGCAGGGACACAACAACAGCAGGGACACAACAACAGCAGGGACACAGCAACAGCAGGGACACAGCAACAGCAGGGACACAGCAACAGCAGGGACACAGCAACAGCAGGTACACAACAACAGCAGGGACTCAACAACAACAGGGACACAACAACAGCAGGTACACAACAACAGCAGGGACACAGCAACAGCAGGGACACAGCAACAGCAGGGACACAACAACAGCAGGAACACAACAACAGCAGGAACACAACAACAGCAGGGACACAACAAGGCCAAATATTTAGTGCAGCAATCAGGCAAAGAAATCTACATTTTTGTGTAGTAAAAATATATAATAATGTTTTATTACTGACTTCATTTTTCCAGTAGACCACTGGACCATTGCATAGGAGGGTTTTGGTGGTCCAACTGCATTGTTGGTTGACTCAGAGGTTGATTACTGCCTCAAGTGAACAGAACAACTGTGATGCCAGGATGCTAGGGAGAAGAGAAACAGCTGAGGCTGTTAGCTGTTATTTGCCATTTAATCAGGCACTTACCCAATGACAGTAGTAGACTGTTGGTCTGGCTTAGAAGCACTATCCTAAGGTGTTTATGACAAATGCCCTGCTGCAGATCAGTTGAGCCTTCTGTATGTTGTGGTCTATGATTTTAGCATTCATTTATCATCATTGCCAGTGATGTATGGTGATTGGGCAAGCACAGTTTACTATCAGTTGTGTGGTTTGTCTGCGTGGTCTTTCCATTCCTTGTAGACCTGTCATAGCAGATCTATGGTTTGGTCTCTCTCTATAAATAGAGGAGGAAGCCGATTTAACCCATTAGACCACACAATGGCCGCGGCCGGCCGCTCTGTGCAGTCCTGGAACGGCCGCCGCCGGCCGCATACAGGACCCTATATTAAAAAAAATCCTGGCGAATAACTACTGAACTAAACGCTAAAAAATTTTGCCACACCATAGCGGATGCATTTTGCAGCAACAACAGCTCATTACATGCATGTGTTGCCCTTTTGGAAATCTTCATTTTCATCGGTTTCGTTCACGCTATCTCGAATTTTTTTATTTATATTTGTCATGATAAAATATGGTGTAACCTGAAAAATAACCATCAGAATTTTATAATTTTTTCAGTGGTGCAAAGCTAACACATATAGCTACATTTTCTGGGTTGCATAGGGTTATAGCATATGATCACTGTCAAATGTCAGTCGCAACTTTCAAAGTTTTAAAAAATTTACTATTTTGTCTTTGCAAATTGTGATCAAATGTCAACATTTTATTAATATATCCTATGTCTATGTATACATGCATGTGGAGAAATTACTACTCTTCAAAATAAACACAACTTGTAATTGTCAATATTGAATAGTTTTTTCTACAGATTTTTTAACACGAGGTAAAATCGCTAAAAATTTGCCCGAGATCCTGGGAACAGGGGAGCATGTTTTAATAAAATCCTGGAGCCTAATGGGTTAAAGAAGAACTATCAAATAAAACTTCACTGAATTAATCTTTATTATAACAATCAATATATTAAACCCTGGCAGTCTACCAGTTCCAGCCAAGCTTACAACACCTATCAGCAACTCACCAGCTTACCCAGCCCCAGCCCTTGGCTGAGAGGGAAACCCTCCTCAGCCTACACCACTGCCTGCCTGCAACTTCACTCTCTGACTGCAACTTGACTTTTCTGTCATCCTCCCTGTCTACAACACTATAATTATAACATCCAAACCTGGCTCACCAAACACTCACTAGCCAATCATTGTCCCTCACTTTCCTGCCTTCTGGTTTGAACAAACAGTCCCTGGGTAATTAATTAACACTTAATACTTATAGATCTGTTGACACTGGACCTTGGCTCTTATCTAACACCCCCCCCCAGACTGACACCCCAGCCCAGACACTGGTACAGCTTATATCAAACTGATGACATAATTTTTTAATAAAACTGATGTCATAATAATTATATTATAATGAGCCCTACCGCAGACCTGGGATACCTGACTTAAAGCAAAGGCCATACCTGCCCAGAATCACCCTTGGTCACTCCATCTCTCAGTGTCCTTCCTCTCTTCGGCTGTCCTTTGAAGTATTGTTTGTGTGCTTGCCTAATGATGCTGTCTCTTGGCATACAGCAAACATTCTCAAACCACAGGAGTCTTCTGTTTCACCTGACACCTGTAATGGATTCATGGGTGAATGTGTCCTCTCTGATCTAGAATAGTAAATTGTCTGCCCTGGTAACGCCTATGATAGCCAATGTTCAGAGAACAACTGGATTATACTGCAGGTAAGTAGGCAGGTAGGCAGGCAGGCAGGTACACACATGTTGAACTTGATATAAGTTTTGTACCATAACAAAATCAGCCAAAATTTGAGTACTGGTCATCAATAGCACATGTGGCATATTTTAAATGCTGGATTCTCGTTAGCGGAGTTTGAATATACCAAGAAATAAAAATAAGCAAAATACATCAATACCATACCTATTTTCCTGTGTCGGCAGGACTTAGCAAATAGAATATCACTATTACAAAGGGCCATTTCTAACATTGGCCCAAATTGGCCTGTGTGATTCATAAAAAATAGTGGGCCAATTAATTTGTTGGCCATCACCACTCATTGGGTAAGGTCAGTCAAGTAACTGTTGTGGTCTGGCCCCTTCTAGATTCTGCCCAGCAGCCACCAGGTGGCAGAACATGAGAGATGTTGCCACAGGATCCAGCTCATGTCAATTACAGCAGTAGTGTTGACTTGTTTATTTGTACAGGGACTGATCCAGACTCCCTGTCAGTGAGATGGTAAATTGACCACACACACTCATCTATTCACACCTTTATTTGCACCTAGTGAGTTGTGACTCATCCAACATAAATAAATACAGAGTACATGTTAATGTTGCACTGAACATTGTAATGGAATGTTTTTATACTTTTAAATTAAAGCTGTAATTGTAAATTAATGTTTTTTTAGAATTGTAAATTAATATTTTGTATTGTAAATTAATGTATTGTAATTGGAAATTAATATTTAGTAATTGTAAATCAATGTTTTAGAATTGTGAATTAATGTTTTCGAATTTTATTAATGTTTTGCATTGTAAATAAATGTTTTAGCATTTTAAATTAATGTTTACAAATTTAACTAACGTACTGTTTAATTGTTCAGTTTGAGGTTTTAGAATGGTAACTAATGTGTTAATATTTAATTAACTTTATTTAGTTTAATATTTTATAATTTGTAATCGGATGTTTTATGATTGTAAATAATGTTTTTTAATTGCAACTAATGCTTCATTGATTATTAAAAGGTTCATGTTGATATTTTATACATTTTTAATTGTATTAAAATTGTAAATTAATGTTTTATAATTGTAACTAATTGTATTTGCAATTAATTATTTTATTCAGTTTATTGTGATTTACTGTTTTTGAATCGTGCATTTTGTTTTATGTTAATTACACTGAGTTTATATAATTTTAGAGCGAACATTTTGGCCTTTTTAAACTCACACAAGATGATGATGCCAATGTGACATGATGGTCACAATTTTGAAATAAAGCTTTTACTACACGTCTTGCAACCAGGAAGAGGATTTAGTGGAATGATATGTCGTAATCTTGTATATTCTATATAGAAACACTTAAGATTCCAGTTCACTCCAGTTCAGCCATATAAATGAATACCTGGCTAAAGACAGTGGTGGATATGTGAACGATTAGTCATTGCTCAGTAATTGCAGAGAGAAGTCGAGTTGGTGTTGGAATGAATAGGTCTGCCCAGTGCATAATAACGTACCTATACTTTTACCTTTAAAATAATTAGTCATGACATTTTGCAAACATTGCCATGTTTGTGACATTTCTCCATAATTCTATAAGATTCCACAATGCTGTCCACTGTTACCCAGCCTTGTCTGGGGGGGGGGGTACAATAACAACTGGGGAAATACTGGGAAGAATTAGTCTACATTTAGCCTTTAGCACCTGGTGTAGCCAGTAGCAGCCTGGGGCTAAATTACTCCACCCTAATGGTCCAGCTAATGGCAGCTAGGTGGTTTCCCTGGCTGCAGGGCAGTGGTGGGTGAGAGGCAGTGACAGGTCCTCCCTGGTGCCCTACTTCCTCCCATCAGAGGCTGTAAACACTGGCACTTGGTCAATGAGTGTGGTGGTAGTTCCTGGAGAAGGTCTGGTGGAGTGACCTGTGGTAGTTCCTCCAGAGAGTCTTGTGGAGTGATGTGTGGTAGTTGTTTCTGATGAGAAACCTGTAAGGTGAGTTATAATTAGAAAGTTATAATTTACACTTTGGAGCAAGTGTAAATTATTACTTTGTAATGGAATCTTGGAACCATGAACAATATATTTCAGATTGTGAGTTATAGTGGCACGTCAGTTTTGCATTAGGGCTTAGCTTTGTATTGTGGCCAATTTTGCATTGGAGGGACCAATTTTGTATTAGGAGTCTGTTTTGTAATAGGGGCTAGTTTTGTATTCTAGGTGTCAATTTATTATGTGGGTTTTTTGTCGGTGTCAGTTTTGTATTCTAGTTGTCATTTTTGTATTAATGGTCAGTTTTGTAATCTGTTGTCATTTTTGTATTAATGGTCAGTTTTGTATGAATGGTCAGTTTTGTATTCTAGTTGTCATTTTTGTATTAATGGTCAGCTTTGTATTCTAGTTGTCATTTTTTCATTAGGGGTCAGTTATTCATAAGGCTCCAGTTTTGTATCAGAGGACAGTTTGGTATAATAGGCCAATTTTGCATTAGGGACCAGTTTTGTATCAGTGTCAGTTTTATATTAGGTGTCAATTTTGTATTGTGTAGTTTTGTATCATGTCAGTTTTGTATTACATGTCACTTTTGTATCATGTGCCAGTTTTGTATTACATGTCACTTTTGTATCATGGGCCAGTTTTGTATCACATGTCACTTTTGTATCATGGGCCAGTTTTGTATCACATGTCACTTTTGTATCATGGGCCAGTTTTGTATCACATGTCACTTTTGTATCATGGGCCAGTTTTGTATTAATTAGGTGTCAGTTTTGTGTTATATGGTCCAGTATTATTTCACCAGGAATTCTCTGGTTTGTCTTTTTTTTGTCAATGTACTTCATTAATCTGGCGTCAGAAACTATGAAGCACTTTACGTTATTAAAAAACATCTGTTGTAATATGTCTCAAAACACTGTTCACATTACATTCAAATATTTTTATGGACAAACATTGTTGTGGTGAATCATGGAGATAATGTTGAGTGGTAATCAGTCAGTTATTTGTCAGATATATTTAATTTATTAAAACGGCACTTTTAAACGTGTCGTTGCTACTAAGATCAAAATGAAATGGGCTGTCAGGTTAACTTGCAATATATTTTTTTTAAATACATTTGTATCCTTGGCGACGTAAGTTTCATATATTTATGTCAAAAACTTGATTAAATTATCAAACCTGCATACTGAAATTACTCGTGAAAAGGGTTTGTTGAATTGTTTGTACATAATTCCTTGGATGAATTAAACAAGTTTCTTGTTGAGAATTAACTGCAGTAGGTATGTAATATGGCTGCCTGGCTTGCAGTCCAACCTAGCAATAAATCATTCTTAGACAACTTTTTTTGTCCATAGAGATGAGAGCCAGGGGCAGTAATTACAAGGCAGTGTTTACCAGCCTATACAGGTAGTGTAGTCTTGTTACCCCCAGTAAAAACCCCAGGGTATTCTAGCTAAGTATAACAAGTCACTTATGTGATACAACTTGGAATTTCTCCACAATAGGTTTTTGGCACATATATATTAGATCAGTTTGTTACTGCTAGGTGGCTGTGGCAGTTCTGTGCTCTAGGGCCGTATCCTTGAAAGACTGATGAATTCTTAACTCAAGAATTCCATAAATATGGCAGCAAAATTGTGTGGTCACTCACATAATATCTAAGCCAAAACAGGCGATTTTTAAGATTATAATACCAGCCTATCAATCTCAATTCAGACTCAACATGGAGGATGTAATACTTCACTAGACCTATAGTCAGTATTTAGCACATATTAGATAATATTTACACAGATATTCTGTTAGTGAACACCTAGGGACAGTTTTGCTGCCATATTTGCGGAAAACTTAAGTTTTTGAGAATGCAGGCCCCAAGGCATAAATTTCTTAACTTTGGGCCCAAATAGATTTCTCTGAGTGCAACCAAAGTTCTGATAACATGCCAGCAATAAACCAGGATTGTGCAACTTATGTTTGCTAAGCCATTTGTTGTTAGTCTGTACTTGTTAGTCTGTACTTGCCTACAACGAACCAACATTGAAATGTACTTTTCTCAAATATGTAGAAATTTACTGTTAATATAGGCCTTGTTTAAGTGCACTGCACAACAAGAAATGACTTGAAACCATCTTCACTGGCTTTTATTTATCGTACACGTGACTTTATGTTTTTTCCATCATCCTCACCCTTGACGACTAGTAGGGCCTAGTCATCATGTTTTCCTGCATGTATGTTTTATTTCACTGAGTTTATTTCATTGATTTATGTGATCATAAAATTATTACTTGAGTTGAATTTCAGTGTACTGCATAAAGAAATGTGTCAACATAATTGGGTTAGATAATTTCCATAGACAGACTCTGATGCAGTTTCTTGATGAGTCAACATTGTTACCCCAACCTAGCTGGTATTTGAGAGGGGTGCTTAGAACCATAATTGGTAAACGAATGGTCTCCCTTAAAAAATATGGAATTCTATGAATATTCTATAGAATTCTATATAGTATATGTGTGTGGAAAAACTATGGAATCCTGCATATTCCATAGAATTTGTTTATGTCTACTTAAATTTTCTATAGATTTCTATTGAATTCTACAAATCATAGTAGAATATTGTAGAGATAACTATTATACAATTCTGCAGATTCTACAAACTGTTTTCTGCATTATATTCAAATGTCTCCACAAAAATCATATAGAATATTCTGTAGAAATTCTATAGAATATTTTTTTAATTTGAATTTGAATTTGAATTCTGTAGAATTTTATCTGCAAAAATCCTATAGAGCATTCTATAAAAATTTGATAGAATATTTTCTGAATTCTATAGAAACGTCCCTGCAAAAATTCTATAGAATATTCTGTAGAAATTCTATAGAATATTTTTTTTATTTGAATTCTGTAGAATTTTATTTGCAAAAATCCTATACAGCATTCTATAAAAAAATTATAGAATATTTTCTGAATTCTGTAGAAATGTACAGTCATTAGCAAACTGTTTTCTTTTGTATGTGTACTGGGTATGCAATAATTTCTACTAGTTTTTTAAGTCTCCATCATTGTATGTTTGTGCCAAATTGTACTTGTGGTGTATAAAGGAAAACTAAAAAATAAATAGTGGAGACGACCATCAGTGACTCATTGGTGTATCTTACCTAATTACCTATTAGTCACACTAATGGAAATAATTACAGCAAACATGTAATGGAACCTCACAGTAAAATTGCCATAGATATTGTTCTGATTTGCACTGCCTGATGTTGCTAAAAATTAATGTGCACGAACAGATCAAATGTCACAGTAACTGCTCTTTGCAATCTACACCAGTAGTGGCGCCTTATCTGGACCAAGCCATGGAGCTAGTGTTAGTTCAGGGATGTGAGTGTTTGTTTTGTGAGTTGTCACAATGTGCTTTGTTTGTCTAATGACTTTGTGTGTATTGCAGCATCCCAGCACCAGGGAGACAATGTGAGACTGTCCACAAAGCCACTAGCAGGGTACAGCTTAGGAAGTCATTTTACACAGTCAGATTATAATCCAGACTTCTTGCAATGGAAGACAGTATTACCGTTGGTTGTAACATTCAGAAGGACATCAAGCCCATATCGAGGCTGCTGGCTATGAAAAAGCGGCTGCACCAGCAGCGAAACGGTCAGCCGAAGGTGAGTGTGGAAACTGACAGTAAACTCACAGGTGGAAAGGTGATAGGAAAAGAAAGTGAAAGTAAAACTGCTAAGGTGAAGCATTCTGAAAGTGAAAGTAAAGTGAAAGCTATGTCCAAGTGCAAATCGAACGGCAGTCTGCCACAGAATGGAAGTGTGAATCCTCTCAGTAAGATACCGAAGTCGCATACATATGAGTCGGATCTTGACGCCGGTACAGCGCCAAGAAAGAGCAAGAAAATATCGCGCATCTTCAAGTCACGCTCTGTGGAAATGAAACTGGGGACTGAGAATAAAGTGGGTATAGGGAAAACGATTCCTCGATCAAAGACCACTGAAGTACGCATAGAGGACATAGCTGCATGTGAAGCATCACCAGGTGGCGCCACTGTACCAAAGCTGAATGGATATGGGGCATTCTCAAAACTTGTGAATACTAAGGGACGTACTCAGACATCTGGTGGGAAATACCAGAATGGTATTGTTCAAGCTCAAAAAAATGTGCCCAATACGAGATCTGGAGATCCGATCGAATGCTCTAAATTACCTGGTAAGCACCTCCTCAAACCAGCCTATCACCAGGGATTTCGTCGGCATGACAACAACAGTCAGACTATGCCAAAAATGGCAGTTAAAACTGACAGCAGGTCGTGTGGCGAATTAAAACAACAAATGAGAACATACACCAGAGTTCTGATAACAGAGGGTGCCACTGTACCAGAAGAACAGTTCCGCATGCGAACTTCATCAGATGGTTATACTGTGAACTACATCAAGCGGGAAATATCGGCAAATGCAGTGTCTACCATTGCACGCAATGCCACCTGTGGCACGAATGTGAACCAAGCACAGAAATGTTCGGAGGATTTATTGCAAGACTCGGGAGTGTCTGATGAAGGTGGCTTTCGTCCAAGACCCTTAAAAAAGATCGGTTCAAAAGATGTGGATACTGCTGAAAACGAGAAACGCCCACAGAACACCATGCACCAGAGAGAGCCACTGAAACTTACACAGGCACCCGAAGGACGAGATAGACAGTCGGAAGGGTCGAAGTCAAACGATGGTGAGTCAAACTTATATTCATGTATCATACATCAATCTCTGTTTGATCATAGATAGATTGAATGTAATCTCTTTCATCTTATTTAACCCAATGGATGTGGCGTTAAAGTTTATATCTGGCAGTTAGTTCTCTTTGTTAGTCCAATTGATTGAAACAATAATTTCATTTTAGTTCATTACCGAATAATATCAGAAATGTTGACAATGTTTCACATTGTGGGCGAGCGATGGCGGTATGATTGGAACACTGGAATCTCAATCAGAACCTGGGTCTGAATCCTCTTGCTGCCATTTAGTAGCTTGGGCAGTGTCGTTTACTCTACGTTTACTTTACGTTAACACAGTTCACTCAGCTGTACAAATGTGTACCTGGCTATAGACGGATGTGTATGTGAACGAATAGTCTTTGCACAGTAATTGCAGCATGGCTTAATGCTTCCCAGAGAAGTCAAGTTGGCATTGGAATGAACAGGTCTGCCATGAGGTGAAGTGTAAAGCACTTTGAGCAGTCCCAAGGACCGGATGCTGCGCTATATAAGAACATACCTTTTTTGCATTAATTAACACTTGTTTTTCCTTCACACCAATGTGAACTTTTTTCACATGTTCATTAAGACAATATATAAAGTGTATAATATACAACATGATTTTATAGTATACATGATCAGGCTCTCAACCTTTAACTTTGACACCAGCAAAATGACTCCCCTCCCCCAGCTATGTTAAAATGGAACTGTGTTTTTATAATCCCCTCTTCATGTGGATTCAGTTTGTCTGTCTGCCAGTGGATGTCAGTGTGGGCCAGTGTGATGCTATTGTTGACAGACATTACAGTTTAGCCCCCAATCAGGAGCAACCTGATCTCTGTCAGTTGTTGCAGCTGATGGAGTGATCAGTGAGCACCCTGTCACTGATCACTGTAATTGGTGGTGATTAATGTAGCCCTTGTGCTGGGTAGATAAACAATATTGGTGGTGGGGTAGGTGGGTGGGTGGGTAATCACTGTGTCTCTGCCACAGTTACATCATTAATCTTTCCCCAATAGTTTTGAGTGTAGCATAGGAATCTTAATTTTGTAGTGTAGCACAGGAATCATAATTTTTAGGGTGTAGCATAGGAATTTTGAGAGTAGCATAGGAATCAGCGGAAATTACGTTTTAATTATTTATGAACTTACTTAGTTTTAGTAACACTTTAATTGACTTTTTTTAGTAATTGTTTTAAGCACTCTTTTATTATATGGACATTTAAATTATTTATTTATTAGTCTATTTATTAATTAACTTTTAAAAACTGTCACAGTACATTTTGTGGAATGGCATAAGCGAAAAACGTGAGTAATATCACATCTGCCACGTGAAAATGCCTTAAATAATAGTGATAGTTTTGCTGTGTTGTAAATGTACGGGGTCTATGTACACTTTATATGGGAAGAGATCACTATTTTGCTTCTTTGTAGATCTAATGTGGCAATTTTGAAATGGTACACTTCACCCGGCTTCAATGTTTCTGTGCAGCTTGTGCCAGGTGAACACTGTTAAACTTTTGTTGTGAGTCGTGTGTTTGTTTGACTTAAACTGGACCAGTCGTGCAATGTACATCCATCCACAACTCAAAAAAACTTGAGTCTCGTGTTGGTTTGGCCGGCGCAACAGTTGTTGAACAATTTAAAAAATTTTATCGCAGCAACAAATGTTGTATCATTTGTGCGTTGACCCAAAAACGTGAGTAATCACTATTTTACTTCATGGTTGATGAATAAGTGAAATTGATTTTGAGATTATACCCCTCTTCACTGTTCTGTGTGTCTGTGAAGGATATGGGAGAAGATCGTTATTTTACTTCATGGCAGGTTAATAAAGTGCCAGTGATTTTGAGACAAGCTGAACATAAATTTGGTTTCATTTGATCAGACAATGCTTTTAAATTCCGTAGATTCCATAGTAACAACGTACCGTTTCTGAGGCATTTAAAGATAATTAGTACAAATGTATCCCCTAGGCGGCACCACTGTATCACCATTAATTAAAGACATGCAACTTATCACTCTAAAGAGGCACACTCGGCACTATTATATCAACTATTCGCATCAACCTGTGTCAGGTGTATGAAAAATGCGCAGTCACGCATGAGTGCCTGCAACAGCCAATACAGTAGAACCTGCCTTCAGTGGACCCTCCGATGAGTGGACACCTTTCTCAATATATGGACTGTTTTACCATGTTAATGTCCCTCTCATGAGAGGCCACCTGGTGAATGCGGACAGCGGATGTGATATTTTGGTTATATGTCCCTGTTAAGGCAGACAGCAATAATTAATTGGGCATTTCCATGAAAACAGGGAAAATGGTCTTAAATTTTATTTATTGAATTTCAAGGAAATCTTAAGTTTTTTGATAGGACATAATGTAAAGGTGTAGGAAAACATTATTTTTCAATATTTGCACAATGCTTTATGTGAAAACGCTACGTTCAAACAAGAGCATTGAAATGACGAAATTTCACTCACCTGAAATATAAATAATTAGTAGCCCTTTTCAACCCTATTTTCTGTTACTTTCTTGGTTTGCTCAATTGCTGTTATTTTATGAGGCCTTAGTCTCATGTATTCTGACAATAACATTTCTGAGTCAATTCTGTTTTTTTCGTGATATGCTTCTAGACTGAGGTGGTGACTGTGATAACACGAGTCACAAAATTATAGATTTTACATTTTACACAGCAACCTTTTGTAGCCTGACACTGCCAGTTATAAATCTCCTTTTGTTTATACCTTATTAAATGATACAAACAACATCCATGTCTAGTCTATCTATCTATGATATTGGACCCTGAATATGTGTAACGCGAGTCACGCATAACGCGAGTCACAAAAAAGATACCATAAGGCGAGTCACAACGCAGTTGTTAGATTTTTCTCTTCTACTAAGACATATATGAATTAGTTGCAAAGACTTAATAAAGAGGGCAGCATTATTATGTTTTTACTTGTGATAATGTTGCCCTCTATATAAAAAGGTTGCTAGTAATATATCCCATAATCATTTGTATTTCCTGTTTGTTAATAAAACATCTGTGAAGCGTGTAGTGTGGAACTCTGTTAGAAGCAGAAAGAACATTGTAAAAGTTTCACAGAAGCAGCAGGCGCAAGCAATGTCAAAGTGATCGAAGTAAGACCATGTGACATTGATGAGATCAATAAAGCATTGGGTATAGACCAGGTCTTCAAAGATGCCAGTCTAATCCATGGGATAGCTAGAGTCCACTATGTGGCCTACGAGAAGGGGAAAACAGTCCACTTCCCCTTGACGTCAGATGCGGACTCTGATGAGTGGGATGACAATGTTTCAAGAATTTCCATTAGAGACTGGTGTCTAGTTGAATATCAAGGTAACATGTGCCCTGGAGAGGTTCAGAAAATTGTGTGCGGTGAATACCAGGTTTCAGTCATGGTACTGGCGAGCAACAATTGGAAATGGCCTGTTATGCCAGGTGAGAGATTCTACACTGCTGACAAACTGGCAAAGAGACTGAAGCCACCCTTCGTTGTCAACAACTGTGGGCATTTTGGCTTTCTGGATCTGTAAATGATCTCATGTGGGTTCAAAACGTGTTTAGTTGGTCTTTATAATAAAACTTTAAAATAAAACTTGCATGCAAGTGTTTTACGAAAACAATCGTCTTGTGCATTTCTTTTCCTGTGATTAAAACATTTCTGGATTTAAAACACCTGTTCAAGTGTGTATTACTTCCTTTATGTATTATTTAAAATAGATTAATGTATGTTTTTATATGTAATATTGTTTCTTATCTAAATTAGACTGAAAAATCCATTTCCCTCGAGCTAAAGTGTGCCTGATCACTTGGTCTGTGAAAGTGGATTTCATGTAACGCGAGTCACAGTAACGTGAGTCACGCTGATTATGTAATATTTGTGTAAGTTACTGACAAAATTTCAAATCACTAAAGGTGTTTTTTAAAACCCTATTTATTTGAGATTCATACAAGGGTATTCATTGTTTTCTGTCATTTATACTTTGAGGAGAAATTTGACATGTATTAAAGCAGGTTTTTATGTTTTCTTTTTGCTGTAACGCAAGTCACGCTATAATTAGATACAATTAAAAATCATGTTATGTAATAAAATTATTATTTATTGATATAATTTAATACCTTATGCCAATAGGTTCCTCTATGCATAAGTTGAACTTTTGAAATACATTATTATATGAGATATGCCAAAATAATGTTCCTGAAATGGGCAGAAATGTAACGCGAGTCACGGTGGAAATGCCCAATTTCATAATTTTGTTTAGACAATGCCAGACAAACAGCGCCCTGTGTGGCTAGTTGTCACAGTTATGCAATGCAAGAAGTCGCATAACTTTGATGGCTGTGCCACAGTCTCGCCTCCTGTACTCCTCATGTTTGTCCAAACAACTAACTTAGAATTGCTTTGATGGTGCTCCATAAACTTTAAGTACAATGAATGTGGAAGGCAGGTGATGTTTGTTTTGTACTTGCATGGGTCAACATTGTATCACCAGTGCTGGTGGCTACCCTTTGTTTTGTACTTGCATGGGTCAACATTGTTTCACCAGTGCTGGTGGCTTCCCTTTGCCTTTGGTTGTGGCAGTTCTATTGGGTCCAGTACTAGAGGCTTGTCAATTGCAATTAAAATCCACAAATATGCCTTGTACAAGAATCAGTGAAATAGTTTTTAACGCAGTTGAGTAGGCAACGCCAACACAAAACTGGTGAAATGACGGAAGGAAGAATAATAATGTTTCCGTTGATCTGCAGACACGCATCTTAAAAATCCTTCGCTATGCCATTGGCAGAGCACACTGGTGCGCAAAAATGTGAATTGGTCACCCACATATGAAACGGTGAATTCCACTATCAAATGGCACGGGATATGTGCATTCCTGAAACATTGGTTGAACGACGAAGTGATACAATTACCGATTGTACCTATTGTTGTTTTTTCTGTTTAATCAACTGTCACACTGCGTCTGTCAACTGATATACGTGTCCGGCTGCTCGTCTCCAGGTTATTATTTTTTATTAGCATTATCTTTCGACATCGTCATAATTTCATAAATAACTTACTACTTAGTAACAAAGTATCTTAGCTGAGAACAATCTAAGTCCTTCGAGATTTTATGAAATGTCGCAGTTTAGGTGTTTCCCTGCCATGTTTGCGTGAATTCTGACAATATGCAGCAATTTCTTCAAGAATAAGGGCCCAGTTGCGTAGGCTGATGCTACGTCTGTGTGCGGTTAGATTGTAAGAATTTGTTCCAGGGATTGGTCTGGAAAAAGACAAACATCTGCCCTTCGGGCACCTCAGAAGCATAACTATGTGCCTTTTTGAAATTTATTTAATAAACGTACAATTAATATGCATAACATGGTCGCTTTGCATAACGTGGTAATAGTGAACATTACAGTTAATTTCACATTAGGCCAGTAATCATATTTGCAGTTTTTTTATTACATTCACTACATTTGATTTTGTTTGCTTGATAATTTGTTCTGCACGAAATATGAGGTGTAAGCTGTCCAAATATAAGATAGGCTTTACTTATGCTAAACAAACTATACATGTCTTGATGTTTTGTGTTTGTATATAATTTCCATATAATTGATAAAATGTATGTGTACATAGCGAAACCGTTTTTTAAAGATCCTAGATTCATAACACTAGTATAAACATGTGATCATATACTTGGAATATAGTGTATGAAAAGTGATCATCATCCCAAGAGTTATGTGATTGCTGTTTTGATGGCACATTTGAATTGTCACTTCACTGCTGTGATAAGAAAATAAACGAAGTTTTTTTTGGAAAATATGTTGGTGTATGAAACAGCTGGTAATGCCCCAAATGAAACGAATGTTGTGTTGCTTTGATATTTTGAGATGGCGCTTTGCATGGGATACCTGGGTACAAGACTAACTGATTGTGGATACAACATTTACAAGCTTGGATGACTGTTTCTGCCTCTAGTGCCTTGGTTCAGTCAACTGTGTAATTACACACCTGGTCTCAGTGGCTCCAGGGATTACCCTGGGAAACACCAGCAGGGGATGTAAACTACCAATAACTTGCACCAGGTAATTTGGACTTCTCAAAATGACATAGACATTTTGTGGGAATTTTTTCATATATTTCCCCCCAAAAAATTTACGATCGTGAAATGTTAACAAATAAAACACCACAAGTGTTATTCATCTATTATATTACTTAGTATTTCAACAATAATCTGTGAGAAAATGGTTTGTTTATCTTATAAACTTCAACTAAAACTACGCAATTAAAAATTCATTAAACCATCATGGCACATTCTTCAGTATTTTTTTTAAAAATGTTAATGGGTTTGTCAACAAATAAACTCTTGCTCTATAAACATATGACACACTATTTCTAGTATTTCCAATATGCCCTCACAATTCAAATTATTTGGGAGAAAAAGCACCAGTCCCATTAAAAAGCTAATAAGCACACAGTTAGACCAAACTATCCTAAACAGGAACAAAGTAACAATTATTTTGAGTTGATGTGGCTATTTCCAGTGTGTGTTAAGGTTAGCTGATACTATATTTTGAGTTGATGTGGCTATTTCCAGTGTGTGTTAAGGTTAGCTGATACTATATTTTGAGTTGATGTGGCTATTTCCAGTGTGTGTTAAGGTTAGCTGATACTAGCAGTAAATGGAGTGTCATACAGGCAACACCGTATTTTGGTGTTACATTTTTTCGTAGTAAGTGAATGTTACATATACATCTCACACGGGCAGAGTTGGATTTCATATGCATGAGTTGCCTGTATGAAAAACACTGGCTATTTCCTCTGCAGCATATAGATAATCGTATACAGTGCAAGCAGGATATGTGTTGACGTAGTGTAAACAAACCCATAGAATGAATGAGAATGGCATAACACAAACATGTTTACAATACTCCTGTAGCTGCGTTAGTAATTATACTTTCTTGCCTACACAACCAGTATCACCCCTACCCTTGTGCCCTTCCATTTTTAGGTGGTCAAGCCCTCATCCCAGATTACTGCTTCCTTTCTTCCTCTGATAGTACCCCTATGAGTGGAGCCAGTATGACACCCTTGACCCCTTCCCATGTACTCCTAGAATCAGACTGTAGATTGTCTGTAGGCCTCTGGGAAGCAGATGGGAAATAGTGGGAAGTGGATGGGAAGGAAGCCAGAAGAAATGTTTTGGCTGTGTTACAAAAGATAGCGGCCAGGGAGCAGTGTCAGTCCAGTTAGTCCCACGAGTACTTCCCAGGAGCTAGGACCTGTCCGCCTCGGGTCAGACCCTCTGTAGGTTCCAGTTAGAATTTTCGTCAATACTCGTTCGTGGATTTGGAGTATCAATAGTTTCGTAGACGTACATGGTAGGTGGAAGTAGCTGACTGGGTCTGGATGTTTAGTAATAAAGGTAAGTCTTCATAGTTCATTCTTACATACGGTGTGGCACGCACGCATGCATGCACGCACGCACGCACGCACGCACAAACACACCAACATTAATAAAATGTGTTAAAAAAGTAATTGATTTTTTATCTAGAATCATGTGAAACATTGTCAGTAGTAGACCACGGTTATGCAGAATCATGTGAAACATTGTCAGTAGTAGACCACAGTTATGTAGAATCATGTGAAACATTATCAGTAGTAGACCACATGCAGTTATATAGAATCATGTGAAACAGTGTCAATAGTACACAATTACTCTACAATTATGCAAATGTATATATAATTATATATATATATATATATAATCACATCAGATTATATGTAGTGCTATGAATGCACAGGTGCCATCTCCATCACTCGTTCAGAGGCTGACCCAAACACTATGGTTGCCAACATCATCTATTATAGAAGCGACTGTTCAACAGCTTGCCAAATATCTGTTGCAGAAAAGCTCTCAAAATCATTCTGACCATGTGAATTAGATTAGCAATGCAATTTAGGAACACTGTGGGACATCTTGTCGAAATATTGACGGAAAATTTGAGATCATATGAACTCGAACATAAAATGGAAAAAAATGGCAGCACTGGCCAAACATTTGAAGAAAGGACACCAATAACTTAATATTTATATTTAAATTCATGTTTCTCAATTTACTGAACAAATTATAAAACCTTTCCACTGATACCATTTGTCTCTGGGTTCGCTGTTTATGAATGGATATGTAAGTTACTACACCATCGCAAGGGTTGATTTTCTGTTGTTTTGATGTCATAGTTCAAATATTGTTGCTGTTTTTTTCTGGTTTGTCTATTTTCATTTCTCTACTTTCATTATCTTCTGTATCACGACTTGAGCTGGTTTACTGTTTTGGCCTGGACCGTGTCCTTGGACAATGAGTTCTAATTGTTGCAAGTTTTGATGCTTATAAGATGGTTAAAAAACCAATAATGATAGTGACTGATGTCTGTAAAAGACATGTTAATTTTAACAAGTTTTGAGTTGTTCCCTTTCCCCCAAAGGTACCAGAATGGAATGTCAAGTGTTAATTACCCACTAATTAACCAGACAGGCCCCTAGGTGTCTAGGGCTGAAAAGAAACTCAGGTAGAGTCAACATAGGAGCTGGTTGCCGTGACAACCCAGGGTGCACACAGGGAAGAGTGGGTGTGATTGATGTAGGGAAGAGGGGAGTCTGGGGCTGGGTGGGAGCTGGGAGGATGTGATGGTCACTGGGGGATGTGGTTTTAATAGGAAATATTTTTTTTATCAGGGTAATGTGACAGTGATAGGGTAGAGCCTCAGTTTGGACCAGTGACCTACAAATATTGTGAAAATGACTTCATCATCTGTATGTGATGTATGTGATGTATGTGATGTATGTGATGTATCTCCAACTTCACATCTAGCAACATAGTTGGTGACTTTGTAACATTAACCATTTCAGTACGATGGGCAGGTATACCGGCCTCGCGGTGTGTGACGCTACAGTACGACAGGCTGGTATAACGGCATTTGCTACGTTCACCATTTAAATCGCTTTTACTCATAATTATCCACTGAGTGGAGCCACTTGTTATATAAGGTTGTCATGGCGAATGAATTAGCTATTCTGTAGTTTATTATCGCTCAATATCATTTTACGGAGATTTTCGCATTTTTTAATGATGGATTATAAAAATCTGCTATGGCCTCAATGGCGGACGGCTTTACTTCAACTGACGATTTATCGCCGTATGTTTTGGACGGATTATTTGATAGTTTTAGCGACGAATCTTTGTCGGATGTTGACGATTGAAACAACAATGATGTTGGCGAACTTAGCGACTGAGCCATAGGCAAAACGAATACTGACAGCGGGAGTATTTTCGATGGCTACTCAGACGTCAGTGATGATGAATGTGATGATGTAAACGCTGAGGATAAGCTGCGCACAGTACTATCAATGCTGGATGATGCGTAGTTTAATTTTTTTTGTCTGTGAATCCGTCAACATGCAAAGTTTGATTGGAGTCGGTCCAGTAGCGATGAATGTGTTAGCAAATATACAAATGAACACTTCTGTCATATATGTTTATAATACAGATAAATAACTTGTATTTAACTTTCTCATACTCCACAAAATGTACTTTATATTGTATTTTATATCATAGTACACTCCTGTAGCATGATCAACATGAGTAGTCTACATTAAATATGTACATTGGCATATAACTGCGTTCAGCAATGGCAAAAACGTTGAAATTGTGGCAGCCATCTTGGATTGCTGGTTACCATGACAAAAAAATGTAAAATGATATGGCTCATTTTACTCGCTGATTATCGTACTTTCAGAATATAATTAATATTCGTATTTATAAAATGCATTTTTGTTGCTGAAATCTTGACTTGAAGTGATGCAGTCGATTTTCTTGCATATTCACTGGGAATGCAGTATTCAGTGGTCACAGCAGATCAGGGCTGTAGTACTGAAATGGTTAATAATATCTATAACCTTTATTAGTATAACGCCATATATCCGGATATAATATATGATCAGAGTACAAAATTGATAAAATAACTTATAATAAAATTCGTAAACCGAAGTAATAGTGATACTTATGTGTAGGTAAGAGGTATATGTGTAAATTATATTATACTTAAGTTACTACATTACGTAATAGTAAAAATAGAATACCAAATTAAAATATCAATGTGTAAAGAAAAAACTGATCTATTCAACAAGATTTGTGGGGTGCGATGGCGTAATGGTTAGAAGGCTGGACTCTCAGTCGAGAGAACTCAGTTTCAAATCCGAGTGCGGTCGCTTCGAACCTTTGGCAAGTTTGATCATCCCACATTGCTACAGTTCACTCAGCTGTATAAATGAGTACCTGGCAATACAGATAGTGGTGGAAATGTGAACGAATAGTCTTCGTGCAATTGCAGCGTGGCTTAATGCTTCCCGGAGAATTTGAGATGGCCTTGGAATGAACAGGTCTGCCAGGGGGTGAAGTGTAAAATGCTTTGAGCAGTCCTACCGACTGGATACTGCGCTGTATAAGAACTTACATTTACTTTAACAAGAGTTAACAGGCAGTTAGTTCCAGGTGGCATGTGGACTCCATTGGGAGTCCATTGGGTTATCCGGTCCATGAAGCACCACACATGCGCGCACGCACGCACACACACACACTGGAATATAGGTATTGGGGTTGTATCACAAGCACATTATATTAAATCCATATTTACTTAGATACCCCCCTGAGTGATTGGAGATACTGTGGAAGAATAGCCCTCACAAATTCTAACCCCATGAATATAAGCAAACCTAAAATAACCATGCACCAATTTTTTCGGTGATTTACCCCAGAGTTTCTGCAATATTTACCCTTTGGCTCTGCCTCCATTGAAAGCTGTCTCATATCACTGTTAATTAAACCCACCACTATTGTCATTATTCAACAAATGATCTGTTTGGTTTCATTTCCCTTTCCACTTGGGTCCCAGAGTTGAATTCCTGTGGGAGATCCCTGTTAGGTTCCCTTCCTCATTCCCAAGTGGGAAATGGGTCTGGATTCACCCTGGTATAAGGGTTAGGGTGGATAGTGATATGTGTGCATGATTATGCAATAGAGTATTGGGTCAAAGGGGGTTGTGATCAGATTACCCCGACTGGGGTAGATTAGTGGCTGTGTTTGATGTGTGGGGTGGGGTGTTGCAGACAGGAGGGTGTCAGTAACCCCTGTGTTCCTGAGGGTAACACCCCATTCTCCCACTATCATCACTCATCCCTGGCACTGGAAGTTGGAAGACAGAAGAAGCAGGATTAGGTGGCTATAAGTGCTGTGGATACTGCCTGGATTATCTCAACTGACGTGGGTAGTACCCCACCACGGGGCGAGCATGTCCCTGTATCAGTGTGTACTTCGCAAAGGTAGGACAAGCCAAGTTGATTGGTCATTTTAGCTGGGGAAGAGCCTTGGGCTGTTGTTGTGGGACTGGGGTTTGGGAAACAAGGTAAGGAGCAGCTGTTGGGAACTCTGTATACATGTAATCATGGGCATGTTTGGGTTTATCCAGGGACAAGGATGAGAGGACGTGTTTGTGGACTAATTTCCCTGTTGCATCTGTCATAATTATTTATCTCGCTGTGTGAAGTGTCTTCCATGTTGTGCATGTGGATAGATCATTAATATTTCACTTCCAAGTTTCCTGGTAGTGGGCAAGTGAAGCTACGGTGATTTTACGGTCAACTAGACTTAATTATATCAAATAGTTATCCCAAGAAACATTATTCTGTCAAAGCAAAACATAGCAGCAAAACAAATACTACATGTGGCTCTCAGCATGCAAGTTGGTGCCAGATTATGACATTCTTCTTGAAGAAAATTAAAATACCTGTCAGTCTCAGTCACAAAGAATGGTTCAAAGTCCATACGATGCTGAAGAAACAGCGTATTTAAGGGGGACGACCCCTAATGGAGGCAGCAATTTTTTTACATACCAGTAATAATAGTGATCTATCCCCACTAAGACATCGCCTGTCAGTGCAAAAATAGAGATATAGAACCACCTATATTGGCAAAGAAATAGTACTTGGTGATTGTTTGAAGAAATTACTTAGAGGGTCACAAAAAAATATTGTAATTGTCTTCGACCACATAGCTTGTTTAATCCAGAGTACTGGCTGTTTTGACTGATTCCTCAGTGGACAGAGATTGGTCTTGCATCTGGTCATTGTATCAATGGACAAGAAGATTGTAGGGGGACCAACTACACCCTGAACTAATGGCATGGACCCTTAGCAACTATCTAAATGACCACTGCAGGCTGAGATATCAGAGAGGGAAGTGTTGGATTAGGTGACCTGCTAATAGCTTATAGGAAAACAGATCATGCAATGGCCTGTGTGTAATGTAGGTTGTCTTACATTACATATTGCATTTTAAGGCCTTGAAAAGTCTTAAAATGGGAATTTTCTAACAACGATCTTAACAAATTCAGCAAAGGCAGAATGGATACGATAATATAAAAAAGTTATGCTTCTTTATAGTTTGATCGCCGAATAAATTAAAGTCTCTGGAGGGGAACTAAATGTTGCTGTTATTTGGTATTGATTGTTTCATTGAAAAACAAAGTGTTGATATTTTGGAAGAGTTGGTCTTTAAAAAGGTCATGAAAAGGTCTTCAATCGATCAGCCCAACACTGCACACTCTGATTTGGTGATGGACAGAATTATGGTAGGAAGGACGGATGAATTCAGATTTCCTTCTAAAGGTTGGCCAACATTTATTTCATAGATGTTGCCCTGGACCTACTGCAGGAATGTAGCACCATTGATTATGATGGTTCTTATGATATTGGATGTAAACAATAGAAACACAACACACAGTTTGTCATACTGAATGAGAGTGTTCATGGTTTACCATGTTGCTGCATTTTATTTTTGAGACAACCCCAAAATGACACCTACAAAGGAAATGTCAGATATATCAAGTTCCTTACACATTTGGTCACACATACTTTCATCATAATGGACAAACAAGAATTCTAGATAACATGTTTTCATTACTTGGTGTTTTAGCCAGCAACAGCTGCTGCATCAGAAATAGCTGGGATACCAGCATGCCACAGATGATACAGTGACAGGGTTTATCAGAACATGCAGATTTATCACTTATTGATGACTTGGCTAAGCTGTTGACCAACTAATCTGTGTAATGCACCTATCTGTGTTGGGCTGGCTGGTTAACAGGTGCAAGGCTGGTATCAATCCACATTCAAAGAATGGTGCATATAGAGTCATTTGTGCACAGGGAGGAGGGTGGAAATTTGCAGGTTTAATAGTGTATAGTGTACAACAAACACATTGCAGTAGTTGAAAAGCTGGGTATAGATCAGATATAGAGCCTCTTGTTTGTTGATTTTCTGAAGGAAAACTTACAGAATTTGAAATTTTTTTTCCATTATGTTAATGAAAGAACAACATATAAACATAGGTGATTTTTTTAGAATACAAAAAATTTTATTTGCAAACAGCATTAAAAAACGTTAACATTGCAATGGAAAAATAAATTAAGGACCATCCCCATGTGGAGTCCACCACAGGTTACACGTTTACCCCCTATTGGGCCTGTCTTACTTACCCTAGCATAGACACTGGTCAGGTAGAAGGTACTTACCAGCTCTCAGTGTCTCCTCCATAAGACACAAGCAGGCATAATGGAACACCTGGAATTTGACAATTAAAATACCAGACCTTGAATTCTTCAACGTGTTGGTTCCTGAAGCAGCTAGAACAGAACTGAGAGAACTTAGTTATGAAGAACAACAGAAAAAATGTGGTTTAACAACCCTAGAGACAAGGAAGTTAAGAGGAGATCAAATTGAAGTTTTTAAGATATTTAAGTGGTATGAAAATATTAATAGAACAAGAAAGATAATAGAACTACAGGACATGAGGTAAAATTAGTAAATGATCACTGTAGATTGGATATCAGGAAGTACTCGTTCTCACAGAGGACAGTCAATGAATGGAACAAATTATATACAGATTGAGTAACTGCCAGCAATGTAAATATGTTTAAAAACAAGGTTGACACATATCTCAGGAGGGCAGATTACATATACATTAAAAATGTTGGACTCTCGATAAGCCAATGGCTTCCTTGACCCATCTGGGCATTTGCCTTAGATTACAATTTTTTTTAATATTTGAAATTGTTAAAAACAATGTGTGTTGTTGCAGTAGTAAATATTGCATTTGTAAAGACATTACATTAAAGGTGCTTAATCAGTTAGATTTTTCTGCTAGTCTCATTTCAAATAAATTTTGTGAAAAACAAACCTACCTAGTATCCACTGCAACATGCTAGCTCATTTGTGCAAGTTTTATATGTAGTTTTTGTGAAATCTTCAGGCAAACTATTAAATTAGTTAATGCTTACTGAAGCATTAACTGAACTGAAAATCGAAATGCTGAAAAATCATGATTTTCTTCCTTGTTGAAATGTTTTAATTTTGTCATGCGATTCAAGAAAGGGTGGAGGTCACGCCCATGATCAGCACTGACCCACTCAGTGTTTACAATTTTGGATATCTACTATTTTGATCCTTACCAGATCAAATGAATAAAATAAATTCTTTCGATGATTTGAAAAAAAATTGGCTTTTTTTATTAAATTGACTTACATAAACTATTCACCTACTTTTTAGCTAAAACAGTTTAGTTTTAGTTAAAACGATTTAGTGATAAATCATGTTCACACCTGTGTGTTCTGACAGGATTAGTTGAAACGTTTTATCTAAGCCATTTTAAAATGTAAGTGTGAGTGTAGCTCATGATTATAGAACAACAGGCTTCGTCAGTATCCTAGAAGAACTTCAGGAATTTAACAATTTAAATTCCCACTTTTCTAAATATTAGCACTTTTGTGGTTTTTCCATGAGCGTGTGTAGATACTTCTGTCTTGTACATTCTGTGAAAGTTGGACAGGGGAGAATGGAAGCTAAAAATAATGGAATTAATATAAAGAAAACGAAGGAGCATATTCTATATAGTTGGATAAATAGTTTGCTGACTGTTTTATGCCTGCAATGTTTGCCTGCAGTGTGAAACTATTTTCACCTGCAATTATTAACCTTCAATATGGAACTATTCCATGTCTGCAATGTGAAACTATTAGGCCAGCAGTACTACTGTTTTATGTCTGCAGTATGAAACTATTTTAGGCCTGCAATTTGAAACTTTGCCTGCACTGTGAAACTCGTTGATCATTGAACTGATTTCGTTTCAGGGACTAGATCCTTCCCAGCTGTCATTTGTCACCCTGAGCAAATATTTGCCTTACAACATAAATGACACCTCCATGTGGTCATAGCCTCCCAGGAAGTTTGCTCTGCAATGTGCAGAGGTTTAATAGCCCATAGGCAAACACTGCATAGACTGTTACTGTCTTATCTACCAGTTCCTGGTAGTCTTGTGGCAGGAAATGTTTGCATACAATGTCCTTTACTAGGACACGGTAATCCTATTGACTTTCCCACTTCCTCTGTGGAGGAATAGACCCAGCTTTCTTAGAGATGTGGCTTTAGGGTGTGCTCCAAGAGTTCCTTTGGCTTAATGTGGAAGGAATATCCCATTAGTGTGTGTCTGAATGAATAGTAGCGCTGCGTTTACATAGAGTGTCATTCGAGAGGACAAGGTTTTAGATCCATCTGCTACTGTTTGGGCAGTTTTGTTCGAATAAATTTAAGCGGTTATGTTTTGCAGACCTGTCTGCAATATTCTGTTGCATTAAATTGCAACATAACTATGGAAGGTTACAGCATTTCCACAATATACAAGTTTTGCACTGTTCCATGAAAAAACATTGGTACTTAATATATGATTGGCTTCATTTGCAATAAAACATTTCTGTGACAATCTGGGAAGTTTTTCAGCATACTTGTTAAGTGGCTATCCCAAAGCATCAGTGCTTGATACTAAGGAAAATTAATTTAATTAGGTTGTCAGCTGTTTTGATTATTGTACCTCAATGTATTTGACCAAAAAACTGCATTTTTACAATTGAGCCCATGCAGGCAATTTTGTGTTTTGACAGCTTAAAAGTTATAAATGTGTGTGATAATTACAGCGCGACAGATTAGGAATTGCTCTGTGGTATTTACAGGTCAAGGTAAGTTTCATGTGGGTGGGAGGGTCTGAGGTTAAATTATAATGGTTGTAGTTAGTGTTACAAATCACTGTTTTGAGATGGCCCATAACCACTTGACTGTCTAAATGTGTTAGTGGCACTTTAAAAAAGGCAAGTCTTGGAATCAGGTGTGGCATGCCCATACATGCCCATACATGCCCATACAATAAAAACTTAGCTTTGCACTAAAATCCTGGGGGGAACCCAAGCTCAGCAGCACACCAACACAAAAGGGTTAGAGAGGGTCTAGTCGGTTTAACCATTTGAATTTCAGTACTACAGCCCTGATCTGCTGTGGCCACTGAATGCTGCATTCCCAGTGAATATGCAAGAAAATCGAAAGCATCACGTCAAGTCAAGATTTCAGCCAAAAAAAAATGCATTTTATGAATGGGAATATTATATATATTCTGAATGAATGATAATCAACGAGTAATGAGCTATGTCATTTTTCATTTTGTCGTCATGGTAACCAGCAATCCAAGATAGCCACCACAATTTCAACGTTTTTGCAGTTGCTTAACGCAGTTGTACACCAATGTACATATTTAATGTAAACTACTCTGTTGATCATGCTACAGGAGTGTACTATGATATAAAATACAATATCAAGTACATTTTGTGGAATATAAGAAAGTGAAAAACATGTTATTTATCTGTATTTTATACATATATGACAGAAATTGTCAAAAGTGTTTATTTGTATATTTGCTAACACTGAACTGATTCCAATCAAACTTTACATGTTGACGGATTCACACACACCTTTTCCTTCTTACAGAAATCAAACTCCAGCAACGACGCATCATCCAACAGTGATAGTACAGTGATAGTACAGTGATAGTACAGTGCACAGCTCATCCTCAGTGTTTACGCCTTCACTTTCATCATCACTGGTGCCTGCAATCAGTATAAATCGAAAATACTATCGCTGTCAGTCCTCCTGACTCGAAAATAATAACCTGGATCTGAGCTACAGAACACGCATATGAGTTGACACGGAGTGTAAAAGTTGATTAAACATTGAAAATGACATTTTAAATAATTGTTCAACTTCGTCTTTCAACTGCTCTGAACACATAAATTCATGACGCACATCTCCGGTACCACTTTACATTGATTCACTGTTTCATGTGCGGATGACAAATTCATATTTTTGCGCACTGAGTTTCAGTTGAGCGTTTGGCATTACAATGCAATGGAAGCATGCCATTTCACCCCAGTTTATATTGGTGTTTCTGACTATAATATATAATTATGTGATTCTTATACAAGGCATATTTGTGAATCTCAATTGCAATTTTCAAACTGCCTAAGCGAAGTCGGAACAAGAAATTAGTGCTGTGGCAGTAGCCTGTCAACTACCAGGAGCTTGTCACACTGTCACTGACCTTGCCTGCCTCTAGGCTATGCCTAGGGTGATAGATGACATGTTGCAATTCAAAACCGTTTCACCAATTGCACTGTATGGGGTTTACTAAAGTAAAAATTTATTTCATTGTACAAATGTTATAGCACCAAAACAAGTACCAATTAAAATTTCATGGCGACGTAACAGCAGAATCCAAATGGAGAATGGTGGTGCCACAACACAGTAAATGGAGAATGGTGGTGCCACAACACAGTAAATGGAGAATGGTGGTGCCACAACACAGTAAATGGAGAATGGTGGTGCCACAACACAGTAAATGGAGAATGGTGGTGCCACAACACAGTAAATGGAGAATGGTGGTGCCACAACACAGTAAATGGAGAATGGTGGTGCCACAACACAGTAAATGGAGAATGGTGGTGCCACAACACAGTAAATGGAGAATGGTGGTGCCACAACACAGTAAATGGAGAATGGTGGTGCCACAACACAGTAAATGGAGAATGGTGGTGCCACAACACAGTAAATGGAGAATGGTGGTGCCACAACACAGTAAATGGAGAATGGTGGTGCCACAACACAGTAAATGGAGAATGGTGGTGCCACAACACAGTAAATGGAGAATGGTGGTGCCACAACACAGTAAAAAAAACTAAGAAGTCGCTCTCCTAAATTAATTTGGCATATTTAGGCGAGTGATTTATCGCTTGCTTGTTGTTTTCAAACGTGAAGCACTGTATGTTCTTATATACCACAGTATCCAATATTTGGGGCGATACAGAGCTCTTTACACTTCACCCCCTGGCAGACCCGTTCATTCCAACGCCATCTCTACTTCTCTGGGAAGCATTCAGCTTTGCTGCAATTACTGCCCAAAGACTGGTAACATATCCACCTCTGCCTGTAGCCAGACCTAATCTATACAGCTGAGTGGACTGTGGCAACGTGGGATAAACAAAATTGCTAAAGTTGTGAAACGGCAGCAAGAGGATTTGAACCTGGGTTCTCTTTATTGAGAGTCCAATGTTTTAACCTCAGAGCCACCGCGCCATATAATATGGGCCTGGATGTGAATGATGGGACAGTTTTAGAACTATGACAGTGGCATGTAGAATGGCTGGAGAACGAAATTGATTTATCAAAAATATTTGGGCAGGGAAATCTTGAACAGGGTGTGCTAATGAAAGAAGAAGTGGGCAGGGACTGGCTGAGGGTGGTCTGTGGCACACCTCTCTGGGGTGATCACATGTTTATACTGCATAAAAACTGTAAAGTTACTTGAGCCAGTCTTGTTTCTCACATCCTGTTCTAAGGTTGTCTGATGGTTGTCACTGTTCGCCAGGACATGGCATGTGCGACCAACCAGAATGTGAAGAAGGATAATATTCCACAACTGAGTTTGATAGTATTTTCATGAAAATAATATAATTATACTGGTATCATGTCAGGTGAAATTAAAAGTAATTGCCACTTTCTGGTTACATTTGACTCGATTTTTTTGTCCAGTGCCAATTTTTACACTGCTTATAACTAATGGGCCTCAGCTTAAATAACTGTCAATATATTTGTGTGTGCCAAATTTGAAAGAATTGTGTCCAGCATATTTGTTATCAGTCCCAAAAAAGAGAAAAGCCAATAATAAAATCTAAGGGAAGTTTGCTTGTTTCTTTTCATTCAGTCCTTGTGCGAGGTGGTTGGCAGAATTAGCTGAGCCGCATCCTAGGCACTTCTGCTGTGACTCGTTCAGAGATTGAGTGCACAACAGGTTACAAATTCACCCCGTGTGGGATCTTTTACTTTCCCTGGCATAGACATCAGGTAGAAGGGACCAGTAGATTTTATTGTCCGAAAGATTAAAACAGTTGGTGAAAGATAAAATAGTTGCCTAAGCGTCAAAGGAGCAGCAGTTGGACTCGAACCCTCATCCCCTTGATTGACACTCCAGCGCTCTAACAACCTTGCTCCCGCTGCACCCCACACTTCCTTGTGAAATACTAGTTATATTAAAACAAAATTGTGCACAGAACTATTGTTCGTTTCCAGTTGCGCTAGCAAGCAGCCAGCGATCACAGGAAGGAACAAGAGCAACGCGTCCAACCGAACTGAAACTGAAACCTTTCACCAGTGCCACTGTGACTGGCAATGCCAGGATGTCAGTGCCACCACGGAGATGCACAGTTTCGGTCGGGGGCATGGACCTAGAGCTGGGTCCTGGCAACCAACATAAGGTAAACTGGTGGAAGACCAGGCTTTCCTCTGCATTGGTGACCATTAAAACTCTCAGATTCCTGGAATTTTATCTGAAATTGGTAAAATTTTGTGCAGTTTGACCTTGATTTTTCCAGAAAAATGACCCCCTAATTTGGTCACCATCAATCACCCTTCAAAACATTTCCAAATGTAGTCACTTGTGATGTCATTGGTGAGGCACTGCTAACTGCTGTCATTTTACAGTGCCAGTGGCGTGGTTAAGACAAACATTAATTTGGTTCACCAAAATTCATATGCACATTCACATGTGACTGCAGGCAAGTCAGGGCACCAAGCTGTGCTTCTATTTTAAGTGATTCCTAATTTGACGGGAAGTGCTGCCCTCTTGTGGATAATTGTGAAATATATGTAGAAACAAATCATTCGTGGATATCAACATTCTGTACACTCGTGAATATCAACATTCTGTACACCCGTGAACAGCTGTCAACATTCTGTACACTCGTGAACAGCTGTCAACATTCTGTACACTCGTGAACAGCTGTCGACAAATTTCCAATTCCAGTTTATCGGGTAGAGGAAATCACAGGCACACATGATGGGGCACATCTTTACACCTGTATAATTACATTCCACATGCAATGGAAACATGACATTGTAATGCCCTTAAATTTAAATTTTAACTTTAAAATTGATGTATTGTTTTTAGTCATATTGTTTGTAATTAATTTGTGTACATACATTTAGCTGTATTATTTTTGTATTGTAAAACGCCATAGAACACTGTGATTATGACACTATATAAATATTGTATTTTATTATTATTCGGACGTAAACATTCAAATTAAACGGTCAAATTATATTAATAAATGGTGGTTAATTAAAACACATTTGGGTGGTGAGTATGTTAGAATATATATATATATATATTAGATAATAATATTTTTCAATATAAACAATCAGACTTTATACCTGTAATTCATACAAATATTGAGATGCCAATGAATACATGTCAGAATTTTCTTCAAGGTATTTAAATGTTAACCCTAAGAGACAAACAGATTCAAGACAACCAAGTTGATGTTCATTGCTGATGATCCCTCCTGACTTCTCCCTGCAGACACCTGAGCAGTGGGAGGGCAGGAAACCACACTACCCACGCCACACAGGGACTGGGAAGAGACAGCCTCCTTCCATCCACGTAAGTCTTCTTCTTCCCATAATGCCTTGCATGGTCGTCATTATGTGACATTACTATCTCAGTTGTAATATTCTGCTTTGTTTGTTTGTGTTGAAATAAGCTTCATTCGCTCCTTCCTTCCTCCGTCTGTCCATCCGTCCGCCATCCATCCATTCTCTTGATCTGCCATTTTCTCACATACGGGTAACAATATCCATTGTTTTACAAACACATGACCTGCAAGTTAATAAAGCTTTAATTTTGTTGACAACAATTCTAGGCATAGAAAACACGCTGTTTGGAAAGTTTTCATTAAAAACATTGAGAAAGAAAGACGATGAAGTGTAGATGTTGGTGTCTTCCACGGCTGGGACACTCAACAGAAATTATTTGACAAGGCTTGCACAAAGCATATTTGTTTGTGTTGATAGTTCTGTTTGTTAACATATGATGACATAAAATAGTCAAATCATTGATATGAAACGATTGACCTTAATGGTGCCCAACCTCCTGCTTAGCCCTTGCAAAACCCCATCCAACCACCCCCTTGGGGTACAGGTGTATCCCAACTTCAGAACCACTTCCCTAAATCCTTGGAAATAGGTAGTAGAAATAAACAAGATAAATGATGAAAATTGACATCAGTACTGCACCAGATTAATAGTTTCTTATGTGATGCCAAATCTCTCCAGGACTGCGGAGATGATAGCTGTGGTCAGAAAATAGCCTGCACTTGTAGGGAAACAAGGATATGCTGTTAAGATAACCTGTTTAGTGGCTGATAGATGACTGCAGGATTACTTCAGCTGTCAGTGTTTATTATGGGGTGATCTCAACACATCAGTGTAAGATATTACACAAAATAAATGTCATATTTTAGGTTCAGGCCCCACTGGGTAAGGAGGGGCCTGAGCTTCAAAGAAATTGCTACATGAAACTTTGAATTTCATTGACTTGTGTGCACATTCGTATGTTTCACCACGGGACACTTCAAGTGTCATAATGCACAATTACCTATATGGTATCAAAGTCACCACACTTATGAATTCTGATCAGATACTAATAGGTTTTTTAATAGTTCAACATATGATACCAAGGGAATCAGCTGGTAAATTTTTCCTCCCTCTGTGAAACAACTGTGATATATAGTTTCTAATATCAATGTTTTGAGATCATCCTTAGTTAGCCAGGCAGTCAAACGTTGAGGAGTATCAACTGATTGAGATTATGCATCCTCTCCAAGGATTGTTTATGTGTGTTTTGTGTGTTTTCCGCAGCTGATACCCCACTGACTCCCGGTGTATTTGTTTGTATAAATACACCAACTACTTGGTAGGTTGGTAACGGGCAATCTAATTTTATTCATATCCAACAAGGATTGCCGCTGTGCACACAATAATAGTGACAACTTCTGCCACAAATTGAGCACAGCCTGGTACATTACTGATTAAGCTGGTGTGTATGACCAATTAGTAAACAATACCAGATAAGATTTAACATTGGTGATATCTTCTACTGTAGCTAGCAACTGCCGAAGACAGTCTACCAAAAACCCTTGCTGCTCTTATATAAAGTGACAGTATACAAAAAGGGAAAAGATAGCTATGTGCAAACTAGCATTATATACATATGTATATAGTGCTAGCTAGAGTATTTACAATGATACACATATGGGTGGGTGGGTGGGTGGGTGGGTGGGTGGGTGGGTGGGTGGGTGGGTGGGTGGGTGGGTGGGTGGGTGGGTGGGTGGGTGGGTGGGTGGGTGGGTGGGTGGGTGGGTGGGTGGGTGGGTGGGTGGGTGGGTGGGTGGGTGGGTGGGTGGGTATACATACTGTATATTCCAGTTTCAGCTTCACCCACATACCATGGTTTGTTCTATAGGGACAAGAGCTATCCCAAAAATAAACCACATCCCGTAAAAGTTTGCACATGTTGAGCGGTTTGATTCAGTTTGACAACTTAGTTTTTTTAACCCAATCATTTCCCATAACCTTGTTTGTTTGCAGTGCCTGTATTCTAAAGAAGCATTTCTTACATTTCAGACTGTCTTCACTGACAAATTCTACAGAGTTTATATTAATAGTATTTTTCATTCCTTAGTGGTGTTTGCTAATAAGATGCTGACAGTTTGACGCATTGATTTTTTTTCTTGGCTGACCTACATTTTCTCTATAAGACAATCATCTAGATGATGGCATCTAGACAGATACATTACTAGTAGAACAATGTACAATTTCCGATCATGTTAAGTTATAATTTTGTTGCAGTCCTTCCTATTTTCTCCCCTCTCCTTGTTGACATCATTTCATGTATTCAGGTTTGTTTTAAGGTGACATTGTTTTCTTGACTTTGTTACCAGTTCCAGAGAAAACCTGATGTTACTATGTAATTTAATCTATACTTTATTGACTGCTGGTATATAGTCCAAATGGAAAATGTGTACAATTAATTGTCTCATTTGTCTGCTGGTTTAGCTGTATTCATAGTTGCTTACCTAACCATGAAACAGAAACAGTAACCCTGGCAGATTTGTACATCACTGTGTAGCTGGGAACTGGTAAAATAGGTAGTGAAATTGAACCTTGCTTTACGGTCACCTCGGTAATACAGCCACCTCAGTAATACAACCTCCTCCTATTATGGTCACTCTGGGACAGTCCCAAGTTATTTCCATAAGAATAAAGTATTGGACATTAGTTTCGCTAATACAGTCACCTCTCTATTCTGGTCACCTTGCAGGGCACGAAATAAATCTAAAAAATGGCATAGCAATAGTTGCTATGCAAAATGAGTTTTACATAGCAAACACGAATTTTGCATAGCATTTTTGTATAGCAGATTACTTGTGATTTGGGGAGTTATGAAAGCAACACCATTTCATGATTTTGCACTTATCCATGCGTGTGGTCGATGATGCCTTTTCTTTGATGTGGTTACAATGTTGACGATGACTGTAATGCAAATAGTTTGGGAACTGAGACAGCGCGCTGTTCCCCGGCACTAATAACTAGAGCAATACACTCGGTTGTTGGTGGCATAAAACTACTTCGCGATGCTTTTTTAATTAATGGGATTTTATATGTGGAAAAGGCGTTGTTATTGGGAGGTTTTGATGCCATAAAATCGCATATCGGGAATTGGGAGTTGAACGTGAAATAGGGAGCCTCCTGCCAAAATTGGGATGGTTGGCATCTTTGTTACAAATAAAATAATAATTTATACTTTTTTCTTCAGAAAACACATCCAGCGGCAACATATGTTAAAATGTTGCGTGGAATATTCAAAATGTGCACCAGAAAACACGATTTCTTCTAAGACCAAGTTATCTCCCGCTCTGCCACTATAGCTAGTCCATACGCCATGAACGATTGCAGCCATTTATTTATTGCGGTGTCAACCCAACAAGTGCTGGGGTTATCCCCTATGTTTTCCCGCCTTTCATGCCACCACCCCTACTGGCTAGATGATAATTACCATATAAACAAGTTGGGCTGTGATTGGACTCAGGGATCTATTTCTACAGTAAACAATTGTAGTGAACACCCGTAGATTTCGCAACAGATTACACAGACTCCGGCGGCAGTTACCGTGATGTTTAATCAGGAGCACTGATCATCGTCAAATTTATTGTTGCGACTGCAAACGCCTGTGATTTCGACTGGTGTACAACGTATATGGGTCGCTACGTTTTGAACTCGCAATCATCATTGCAGGTGTTTTGTGTGCGTTAGTAGCGTCGTCCTGTTTTCGGAAAGACTGGTTACCGGTAGACGTTTGCCTTGTACCGGAAAAAAATATGTTGCCGGTACTCGGTACCGGAATATTTCATAGGCTAGCAGAATCTCTAAGCCTGCACTTCGAAACAACTCTGTATGTTGCCACACACGTGCAAACAAATTGATGTAACCCCTCTAGCAAGTATTGCGCTAGAGGACTGTATTGGTAAAATTGCATTTCCGTTTTGCGCGAGAAAAATGGCGGCGCCCATGCCTATGATGCTACGCCAGTTATCAAAACAAAACACAATTATTCACGAATATTGCATCGCAAAGTTTGTGATACAAAAATGCAGTTGACTAGCAAACCGCAAAATATGCATCGCAAAATGCGATGCGATACCGCTTATTTCGTGCCCTGCCTTGGTTCAGTCCTGAGAGTGGTCGTAATAGTGAGGTCTCCCTGTATGTTGGGCCAAGGTAAAATATGGATACAAATATTTCTTTGATTATAATATGATATTGAAATATGATAAAGTATATCTTTGATTGGAATACCTACCTAATAGTACATTTGTGGTTGCGGTAATACTTGCACACTTAATGTAATTACATTTACAACATTGTAATGATTAATAACAGTTACAGTTGTTACCCAACCCCTGAGTCAGCCACAAATGCCACAGTGCAGAAGAGTTCCATGTCTGTGGGTCAAACTGCTGCAGTTGACCATTAAATGGAATGAATCATCTACTGATTGTGTTAATGCTAGCTGTGTGAATATGTTTACACATAAAATTAACATATATCTGAGAAATGTTAAACATTTGATAAGGGCGTACAACACATTGTGGAAGACAAATTGTTGGACTCTAGATAAGCCGATGACTTCCTTGTCCATTTGCCATCTCCATGTCCACTTGCCATCTCCTTGTCCACTTGCCATCTCCTTGTCCACTTGCCATCTCCTTGTCCACTTGCCATCTCCTTGTCCACCTGCCATCTCCTTGTCCACTTACCATCTCCTTGTCCACTTGCCATCTCCTTGTCCACTTACCATCTCCTTGTCCACTTGCCATCTCCTTGTCCACTTACCATCTCCTTGTCCACTTGCCATCTCCTTGTCCACTTACCATCTCCTTGTCCACTTGCCATCTCCTTGTCCACCTGCCATCTCCTTGTCCACTTACCATCTCCTTGTCCACTTGCCATCTCCTTGTCCACCTGCCATCTCCTTGTCCACTTACCATCTCCTTGTCCACTTGCCATCTCCTTGTCCACTTACCATCTCCTTGTCCACTTGCCATCTCCTTGTCCACCTACCATCTCCTTGTCCACCTGCCATCTCCTTGTCCACCTGCCATCTCCTTGTCCACCTGCCATCTCCTTGTCCACTTACCATCTCCTTGTCCACCTGCCATCTCCTTGTCCACTTGCCATCTCCTTGTCCACCTGCCATCTCCTTGTCCACTTGCCATCTCCTCCACTTGCCATCTCCTTGTCCACCTGCCATCTCCTTGTCCACTTGCCATCTCCTTGTCCACCTGCCATCTCCTTGTCCATTTACCATCTCCTTGTCCACTTGCCATCTCCTTGTCCACCTGCCATTACCTTGTCCACTTACCATCTCCTTGTCCACTTGCCATCTCCTTGTCCACTTACCATCTCCTTGTCCACCTGCCATCTCCTTGTCCACTTACCATCTCCTTGTCCACCTGCCATCTCCTTGTCCACTTGCCATCTCCTTGTCCACTTGCCATCTCCTTGTCCACTTGCCATCTCCTTGTCCACCTGCCATCTCCTTGTCCACTTACCATCTCCTTGTCCACTTGCCATCTCCTTGTCCACTTGCCATCTCCTTGTCCACCTGCCATCTCCTTGTCCACCTGCCATCTCCTTGTCCACTTGCCATCTCCTCCACTTGCCATCTCCTTGTCCACTTACCATCTCCTTGTCCACCTGCCATCTCCTTGTCTGCCTGTGACATTGTATGGCTTCTTCATTATTGGAAATTTTTTTATATCTACAAATCCCCTGAAACTCATGTTTAATCTTGAGTGGCCAGCTTAAGCTCATGTCACAACGCCCCCACTCCCCCCTCCCCTGTTCTACTAGTGTGTGAGTTTCTGGCATCAACTTCTTTAGTTGTGGTTTGTAGGCATGACTTAATCATTATCCAGGCCCCAGGCTGGCTGGCTGGCTGGCTGGCTGGCTGGCTGGCCGGCACAGTCAATGCAAGAAAAGCACCAGCCAAATATGGGATAAAACAGCCACAAATTGAGTGAGGTTCACATCAAAGAATTGGCTTACAGCAGGAGTGGCATGTCTGGCCTGAAGAGTAATGTCATTTCGGGAATAATTTACTAGACATGTTTGTTTTCTCCTGAAGGGGTTTGTAATTGTATGTAGGTATCTGTCAAAACCTAAATCATACTACCTGACATTTAGTAGGTTTTATTGGTTTGGATTCAGCATGACATTCATGACATTCATGCAGTTTAATAAAAACAGTTATATTTAAGATTATTTGTAAAGTAGCATCAAAGTAACACTAAACATCAAACAATAACAAACTACATGATTTATTTTGACGCTATCTCCAAAAACCTCAGACCTGTTCTACGTAAAGCATTGAATTGACATGTGGACACTGGTGAAAATGTCCTTGTCCTTCAGGCTGTAAGCATGTTACACCACACAGGCTTACACACCACACAGGCTTACACACCACACAGGCTTACACAGGCTTACACACCACACAGGCTTACACAACAATGTGTTGTAGCAGAACAAGATTTATGTGTTCCACTTTCATCAGGTTCGCATCAAGGTTATGTGTTAAAAAATAAAATACATCCAGCTGCTGACCCACCCCAGTGAAACCGTGTTGGTCAGTATCAAACTTTTATTTTTTCAGATGGCCCCTAAATGTATTAAAATGTCATCCTGTTAGATGTTTGACTCAACAATGTAGTTGAGAATAAACTATATACTAGCTGATGTGTCAGTAGATTTAATGAAATTGCATCACAATGATAGGCAGCTTTATGAAATACTAGCTGTGTGTTGCACATGACAAAAATGGCAGCTTAAGTTTTTCTACTTAAAGCCATCACTATGGACATTTATCACTTTGAGCTATGTGTTTTCCTAATGCACACACTTTGTCATGTTTTTATGTGGTGCGTGCTTAGTGCTTCTCTTGATGCATTCGTATCTAGGAAGGAACTTATGCAGACATTTCACATAGACTACGTAACTTGGAACAATTGTAGAAAATACGTATGTCATTGCAAACAGTAGTGTGTAATTAAAAACTTGGAAAAAAATTTGAAATTGGTAAATATACAAACCGTATCCAAGGGCCCACGAGACACCTTTAAAAATGTTATGAAAAACTGATGGAGATCTGAGGAAACACAAACGCACAGCCCCAGACTGTTATAGTGTACAAATTGGATGTTTTTGCCACTGCTGTAATTTTTTGGAGATATTGATCAGCCCTGAACACCAGCTGTTGACATGCTGTGGATGAGTCATTGTTCTGCAGTTGAATAATTTCGAAGAGATAATATGAGACAGTGCTATCTCTGCTGGAGACTATCACCCCAGTCATTACTTCACAGGCAGTGTCAAAAGGAGTCTTATGTTTGAGGAAGCTTTTCATTGATTTTCTCATTTCTTCATCCACTGTGTGGCTTGTTTTAGGGACCGTCTCATACGTCTTGTTTTAGGGACCGTCTCATACATCTTGTTTTAGGGACCGTCTCATACGTCTTAGCTGATTTATTTGTACATTAACTGTGTTGTACAAATATGATGCATCAGATTTTATTTATGGATCTAACTCTGTGTGTATTTCTCTATTATCTGCATGATGCCATCAGATTGTTGAGCTAACATTAAGGGGGCGTCTCAACACATTAATGTCTGACACTAAACAGAACCAATGTAGTTTTACCTCACATCTTCTAACTTGTACATTTTTACCTCACGCCCCCAACTTGTACATTAAACTTATAATTCTGTTTGTGAACAGTTTGTCGTTCTTGCTGCTGTGATCTTTACGTAGCACACAGACGTACAGACACTAATATGACTGCAGCAGAATCTGATATATTTGCTCCCTTTTCATCAATACCCTTGTCAGCTGTGATCAGAAAATAAACAGAGTTGTTTAAAGGAAACATTGACCTACAAAGCTAAACTGAATTGCCACCACACGGTAACTCCCAATGAAACCAATTTTTTTAGTATGACATCAATATTTAGATATAGCCTCTATCATTTGTAAACATACTTTGCGGTCATAGTGCTATCAGGTGCCCATTGAAATGGATTGATTGCCTAGTGTGAAATCTGCCGTAATATATTAGAAACACAAATTTGTTTGCATTTTTGATTGAATTTGTTATTCAGCCTTTCCACATCTCGCTGCATATTCCCCTTCAATTAGTAGATTCATAGCAACATGGCTTGTAAAGGGTTTATAAATAGAACAACTCCAGTAATAAAATGGATGCGGGTGGGTCATGGGTCCACATGGATAACAAAATTGGAAAGGTATACCTTTAAGAGATTTTTTTCTGGTTGAAATTGTGAAAAAAATTTCTTTGGCAGTGCCCATATAGTGCTTGCAATTTTCCATTTGTTGCGTAGGGTGTGAGTCTGTGAATAATAGGATTATTGGAATGCTTTTTATATTTCAAAGTCACTAAGTGTCCCATAAGACAACCGGAGCAATGGATCAACAACTGCTTGTTAAAACAAGCCCACTTGCACTGCAGACTGCTTTTGATCAATGAAGAAGATAAGTATGACATGTTGTCATCGCTGTCCCAGCTGACACACATACATGTCACCTGACGCGGCACCCACATGTCTACATCTTTCACTAACCCGGTTGGTCCGTCCGCAGAAATGACAATTAATGTGGCTGTCCCTGGCAGCTGTGGCTAAACGGACAGTGACGGTACCGCCGCCCAGACTCCGGCGGCGTCACCATCAACATTGTGTCGTTGGCGTCGGCAACGTCAGTCTGTGCTTAATGTATTCGCTGCTGTCAAGGGATTTCCTAATTTGTGCCGGTGCTGTTGCCGATGCCACGTTTTCTGTGTTGCCACGGCTCCCGAGCAAGCTTGCCAGGGGAGGACATCGTGACTACGGTACAGTTCCCCCTCTCTATCAGTCTACATCTTCTTCTCCTTTGGGTTTTATTCCACTTTGTACTGGCGCCACTGCGCTGGGAATATTTCCATCTCAGAGCCCTGTTTGCTTGGGGAATTACCTGATTGCTGCGGGAGCGCCGATCGGGTATGTCAGTTTACTGTATGTTGGTTCAACGTTGTATCAAGGTTTGTTGTAGATACATGATGGGTTTGCAAGGATCTAAGGTAATGTTGCTTGATGATCGTGCTGTGTTTTATGGTTTTTTCAATAGACAAAAGATCTATGTTTGGAGAATGATAACTGGTTCAGAATTCCTTTGAATCAGTAATGTTGATCTGCTGTTAGGAAATGATCACTGCAAATGATAGTACAACTAGCTGAGTGGTGCAGTTAGAGGTGCACTGGGTCAAGCTTCATTTTTTGCTTATTTTTTTCTGTGTTTTTCTGTTGTGCCCCTGTTTGGCCTCCCCTTTGGCCTCCCCCTTTGTGAGATCCTAGATACACCACTGTACTAGTTGATATGAAGTTGTGACTAAAAATAAACATAATCATGCAAGAAAAGATTTGACAAGATTTAACAAGATTGCCATCCCAACAACAAATTCCAGTTAGCAAATGGACAAGGAAGCCATTGGCTTATCGAGAGTCCAACAATTTTCTCATCTATGTGTAGCCCGCCCTTATCAGATATCTGTCAATTCTATTTTTAAACATATTCACACTACTAGCATTATCACAATCATTTGGCAGTTTGTTCCATTCATTTATCACCCTCTGAGATAGAGTACTTTCTCATGTCCAACCTACACTGCTCCTTAACTAATGCTGCTTTGTGTCCTATGGTTCTACTGCCTTCTTTAAGTTTGAAGACATATTCCTATCAACATCCTCATAACCGTTCACTATTTTAAACACTTCTATTTGGTCTCCTCTTAGTCTCCTGGTCTCTAGTGTTGTCAAACCACATTGTAATAAGCAGCTTTCGTAACTAAGGTCTCTCAATTCTGGAATCATTTTAGTTGCTCTTCGTTGTATTCTTTTCTAGCTTGTCTGTCCTTTTTACGATACGACCTCCATGCTTGAATACAATATTCCAAATGTGGTTGCAATTTTCCAGGCTTAATGAGTCATTGACATAGATTGTCTATGTATTTGTATAGAAAGTGTCATTTTGTCATCCACCTTCTGAACCGTCATTTTATTTATTGATAGCTCATGATTGATTTGTCACCAAATCACAGACGAATAGCCTTGAGGATTGTTGGTGTCTGTGCACGTGACATTCCAAACGGAGATGCAATTTATATCTATCTGTCTTGAGGATTGCGCAAGTGATGTAAATATTAAGATATTCCTGGTTGTTAACGTGCAAGGAATCTTGCCTTGATTATGCCTGTAGCAGTGTCGGTGGAGGCCTTATGAATTATTGCTGCCTGCAAGATATCATCTAGTTTATTGGTTGTGCGATCAGTTGAAGGAGTGAGGGAGATGAGAAGTGGCTGCAGATTCATTTACGCTGGAGATGCTTATCTAAAATTTTAGAGAAGCTCAGAAGGGATATTTTGCTTGCCAGGGATCGATATAAGAGGCTGGTGTTGGTGGCTGGGATACAGGACTAGTGGGAGATGCTCAGAGTATGTAAACAACATCAGTGTTGTCCACTTAGTGGGAACTCTGTCAGAGGCAACTTTGGAAGAATGATATTGTTGTTCACTTAATAATAATAATAATTCATGTTCACTTAATTTGAGTTCTTTCTTTTGTTTACTCGAGCATTAGAATGTTTGTGTGCCACCTCCTACTTCATGTCACATTACCTCTCATCCAGCCATGCCTGCACCCATCACAATCTTACACACCCAGCCATACACCCTCCTGTCACAATCTTACACACCCTCCCATCACAATCTTACACACCCAGCCATACACCCTCCCATCATAATCTTACACACCCAGTCATACACCCTCCCATCACAATCTTACACACCCACCCATCACAATCTTACACACCCAGCCATACACCCTCCCGTCACAATCTTACACACCCTCCCATCACAATCTTACACACCCAGCCATACACCCTCCCATCACAATCTTACACACCCAGTCATACACCCTCCCATCACAATCTTACACACCCTCACATCACAAACTTACACACCCTCCCATCACAATCTTACACACCCTCACATCACAATCTTACACACCCTCCCATCACAATCTTACACACCCAGCCATACACCCTCCCATCACAATCTTACACACCCTCCCATCACAGTCTTACACACCTAGCCATACACCCTCCCATCCTACCATAGACCTCCCATCTAGCCATACACCCTCTCATCCAACTATGTACCCTGCCATTCAACCATACACTCATCCACCCAGTCACCCTTCCATCCAACCATGCACCCTCCCATCCAACCATACATCCTCCCATCCAATCATTCACCCTCCCATCCAACCATGCACCCTCCCATCCATCCATACACCCTCCCATCCAACCATACACCCTCCCATCCAGCCATCCACCCTCCCAACCAACCATACACCCTGCCATCCAACCATACACCCTCCCACCCAGCCATACACCCTCCCATCCATCAATACACCCTCCCATCCACCCTCCCATCCATCCATCCACCCTCCCACCCATCCATCCACTCTCCCATCCAACCATGTAACTGCCACACAACTAATTAGCCACCTATCAAACCGCCCACGCACTGATTTATATGATTGAATTATGTCTTCCTTATATACCTGATGTTTATCGTTATAGCTGTGCCATAAATCAGCAAAGAGAGCAGATTTACAAGAACCTGCCTATCTTGATGGTTGATGTAGGGGTCAGACCACTGTAGGTAATTGCATTGGTGGCCATGTTAACGTTTTGTCTGATTATAAGGAAGCATGACCATAACAAATTCTGAAAATTTTTCACAGCAACTGCCATCATCTCATTGACATGTTGACCAAGTTTTGTCAAAATCACATACCTCCAGCCCTTTTAAAATGCTCCGACATGCGATGCCCGTCAATTTTGACAAAAATAGCCATATATTCATGCGCCCACAAAAAATTCCCATAAATTCCGCCGCTTGCTAAACTCTAAAATAAATGCACTATTTCACAGCCAATAGCTTCTACAAACAAACCTGTGAATATTCCTGCTCAGTTGCACTTATATCACATCATATGAATTGTTTAAATTCACGTATCACAATTTAATAAGCACTACATTTGTGTGAAACAATAAACAGGAAGATCAACAGTGGTCTTACCCCTGCATCAATGCACTAGCCAGTGAAGTAGCATCTAGGCTGTTATTGCACCTTTCAGCATGTATCAATGCACTAGCCAGTGAAGTAGCATCTAGGCTGTTATTGCACCTTTCAGCATGTATCAATGCACTAGCCAGTGAAGTAGCATCTAGGCTGTTATTGCACCTTTCAGCATGTATCAATGCACTAGCCAGTGAAGTAGCATCTAGGCTGTTATTGCACCTTTCAGCATGTATCAATGCACTAGCCAGTGAAGTAGCATCTAGGCTGTTATTGCACCTTTCAGCATGTATCAATGCACTAGCCAGTGAAGTAGCATCTAGGCTGTTATTGCACCTTTCAGCTGTACTGTGGTCTTTTTGGATAATGGTCTATCTCAGTATTGTGCAGTTGTCCCTCGTGGACAGTGGTCCATATTTATCTTTATGCAAAATAACAACACAAGTCCAGCATAGATTGAAATAGGCCAAAGAATGACATTTAGATTTATTAATTAAGGAGCAGGAAATTAGGCAAGCATACACCATCAAAATAAGATACATCCAATAATCTCAGCAAGCATGCCAGGCCCCCAAAAGGTGTTTACGCATAATTAGTAAATCATGCCTATCAGCTACCCACTACCAGTACTATCTGTACCACTACTGACTTATATACAATTCACATGGTATCGGTGGGGGTCACTCCGCCACTAGGTCACCCTCTGTGACCGACCCCCACCATTATAATTTTTTATGCAGTGGTCCTCCAATACAGTGCATATTTCACTGTGATCTAGTCATCCTGTATGTGAGGGGTGTCACTACCCCAGTGGAGCCACTGTGTGTGAAGGATGTCATTGTATTGCCACTGTGGGACATAGTAGGACAGGATATTGTCAGACTCAGTTGAGAAAACCATGGTGCAAAGAATAACAGTATTTTTACTGCTCTTGCTACTATTTCAAACATTGGACAGTTTTTTTCTTCCCCATTGCTTCAGTTCACTAATTTTTTTGTATGACTGGTGAATATATGTGAATGAATATTATTCGAGCAGTAATTGCAGTGTGGCTGAATGCTTCCCAGAGAAGTCAAATTGATGTTGGAATGGTCTGTCAGGGGGTGAAGTGTAAAGCTTTCTGTAGGCTGGATACCGTGCTGTGTATGAACCTTTACTCTACGACTGGTGGTTATATCTAACTGTAATCATGGTTGTATATGGTTATGTTCACGTTTTCCTCCTAGACGGCTTTTACCTCGGGCGCCAAACTTTCAGGGATTAATCTATGACCCCACGAATGAAATGTAACGCCTTTATTTGTTCGAAATATATCAAGGGTACTTAGTGGTTTTTATGGTAAATCAATTGTTCGCCTCATAAAACAGTCGCAGAAACCACACGTATGTGCGGGAATACTTTGGTACGTAAGCCATTTGAGAGTACGTAGCGCCATCTGACACATAACATTTAACCGTGTGAGCGGTTTATATTAATTATAGTAGAAAACACGCGTAGCAGTTATACATAATTAATACCTACGAATTACTTTTTGTAATTACTACGTACAATTATTTGCAATGCTACGTGTGAAATCTACGATTAGAAGTCCACAATTACATAAACTGTTCGATGTCGCCAGTGTGTATATAGCGCCCTCTGGCACATAACATCAACTAGGTTGCTTGGCAACGACAACATGAATTAGACGCTGACACAAGGTAGGAAGATGTCGACATTGTTTTCTAGTCATATTCATAAAAGTGATCACCTATTTGGTAAACATTGCTATCATGACTGTCACGTATGAACTAGTTATCCCATCCTGGGGACAGGCATTTTTGCTAATGTGTATATTTATAACACAGGAATTTCCAAAGATGTTATAGAGGGAGGCAATTTCTGCATTGGGATGTCAGGAGAGTGGGAGATAATCAGGTGGAATGTGCTCAAAGCGGTAAATGCCACAGACGTGAAGAGCTTCCCATTAACTCCTTCCAACCTCCCAATCACTCCTGCCATTATCCCCCATCTCTTGCAGACCACTGGATATTATGCGCCTTGATGCGGCATCCATTCCCCCGTCCATGTTTAAGCACCAGTGGGGCTTCATTCGACATCTCAAGTCTCTTCCTGGTTGTGTCATTTTCAGCAGCATGGATTATGCACAGCTGATTTTGGTCACTTGGGGAAAGACCGCTATTTTATTTCCATGTTCTGACGTCCAGTTGAAATGTCAGTGATTCCGAGGGGTTAAACGTTTCAAGACATGTCTCTACAGGGGATTGTTTGACAGTGGATTGTTTCACTGCAGAACATGGTATGCTTGGGCAGTGCTTTGATTTGAGGTAGGTAACATTTATAGTTATAGTTTGTTTGACACTGGATTGTTTCCAGTGCAGAATGTGGTATGTTTTGGTAGTGCTTTGATTGGAGGTAGGTAACATTTATAGTTATAGTTTGGCAGCATGCAATAAGGAACCTGACAAATCCTGCACATGTGCTATGTTTCTACAAATTATATTTTAGGATTTTAATAAGAATTTCAGTGACAGAACATTTATAATACATCTATGCCATTTTAAGAACCATATGAAATTGTTTGTGTAACTCTGAAATTCAGTCTCCAAAGAAAAATCTACTTACATTTCCCCAGAGAACTTACAAAATTTTTTGCGATGAATCCTAGGGGAATAATGGGAGGATTTAATGTTGGAATAAGTACGGGATACAAAGAAACTGGATAAACAATTTAAATTCTTTGCTCATACAGTGTGTGCAATTCTTGGGTTCAAATGCTAGTCAGTGCATTTAAATGCAAATGCAAATGTTTGAAATTATGCAAATTCACCGAGACATGATTGCATTTAAATACAAATGCAAGGGTTTGAAATTATGCAAATGCAAGTGTTTTTATATTATGTCAATGCAAGTGTTTTAAATGATTCAAATGCAAATGCAAGTGTTTTTATAATATGCAAATGCAAACGTTTTAAATTATGCACATGCAAGTATTTTAAATTATGCAAATGCACTCTGCACATCATAATGATCAAAAACACTGGATCACTTGGATGCTGGCATCTCGAATAACTTAATGTCGGGAATGGTGATTGACATGTGGCAGTTAGCTTATATGGTTATAGCAATGATTTGCTGAAATGAAATCTCTCTTTTAAAGGTATTGTGGTGTTAATTGCATAGAATTTCACAGGTCAAACAAAACATTCATGGCTTCCAGCCTTTCACGCACTGGTCAGCAGAGTCTGTCCACAGCGTCAATAGCCAGTACTAATTATATGGGATGGTATTAAACTGGATTCACAGGTTACATAACAGTATTTAAGAGTTGCTCTAAAATGAGATGGAGTCAAAGACAAGATTGGAAAACCAATTTGTAGGTCCAACAGTGGGTTTATGAACTTCGTAAACATGTCATATTTCAATGCAAATATTTATTAATAAAATGCAAATGCAACTGTTTTTTATTAAATGCAAATGATTTTTAATTAAATTCAAGTGGAAATGCAAATGTTTTGATGCAAATGTTTTGATGCAAATGTTTTGAAGCAAATGTTTTGATGCAAATGTTTTGAAGCAAATGTTTTGAAGCAAATGCAAGTGTTTTGGTTTCCCAAATGTAAATGTTTTGATGCAAATGCAAATGTCTTAGATTCCAAAAATGCAAATGCTGCATTTGCAAATGAATTTGTATTTGAACCCAAGCCTGGTGTGTATGCATGTTTGCATACATGCATGCATGTCTGTGTAAGCATACATACATCCTTGCAGATAAAGTAAAATGTTAGTTGACTGAGACATTGACCAAGAACTGGTGAGATACAGTCACAAACACGAATGTTTGTAAAACTCTTAAGTAGCTATAAATCCTTTCTAAGCCATGGTTGTGTCTTAAGTTATTGGCTACATCTGGCTATCCTGAAGCAAGCAGACAGGAATCTAGATTTCCTCGGGGATGCCACCAGTGTTTCATCATTTCCAGGCAATTCTAGGAACAAGTGCCAGGTAATTCAGGTATTCAGGTATTCATTTATACAGCTAAGTGACTTGAGTCAGACTGACATGGCTGTCCAGGCGGTCACTGTCCAGGCATGTAGCAGCAGATGATGTGCAGTGGACTGTGCCAGTCTATATAATTAGTGAAGGGCCAAGGTTCTGTCAATATAATGGGATGCAAAAGAACTTGGTTGTCATGGTGATTTACTGGCACAGTTCTGGGGATCGCCAAGGTGACAAGATATTTTGTATGTCTTTGAGAAGGGAAACATATATGCGTGTAAGCACATGTACATACTACATATGTAAACATGGACGCATTCATGCACGCATGTGTGCATGCACACAGACACACACCTAATTGATTGTTTCTCTTAACATGGCTGTGTTTTCCAATGGCACCAGTCATTAGGATTGAGACATGTTTGATATCTATGACAGTCAGACATCAGAGCCCATACTCTCAAAGGGCATATCAATTTGTAACTCAAGTTTTCTGTAAATATGCCTGCAAAACTGTCCTGGGGGTTAACTGGACTGGTGGAATATCTGGATTAACTTTATCAGATAGGCTAAACACTGAGTAAGTCTATTGAAGTATTACATAACCCCTGTTGAATCTCGGCTAAGATTGGCAAACTTGTGTTGTAATCCTAAACTTACTATGTCATTTTGGTGTTAGAGTGACCCCCCCAGTGGGTAGCTTTGCCATCATATTTAAGGGTAACTTGAGTTATGAATGTGTCTGAGAATATGGGCCCAGTTACCTACTAGCTGGTAAGCGTTACACCCTGCATGTGGTGTAACAAATAATCAGAACGAGGAAACAAACATGCATGGATAATTCCACTAATTTTATTAATGCACCAAATGACACATTCTACCAGCGTTGAGAATTTTACATAGAGTGAGGCTAAAAGTGGGCTAAATTAGATATGTGAAAACATAAAATCAGCTGACAAAGGCCGTCTAATGACCAATGTCTAATTTAATAACTGAAAGATATTGTTTTTGTTTTGCACTAATATGCATATGGCTGATGATACTTATTTGTATTAAATGGTTCTAGAGTAAATGATAGATGCACAAGAGAAAGTTCAGTTTAATTTTGCTACTGTATTATAATATTAATTGACAGTTTATTTTTTCATAATAGTAGTGTCTATTTCATGCCATCGCCTTTTACCGTCACTGAGGTGTATTTAAGAAAAACACGTGCATGCCATAGGCTGTTGACAATTACCAGTCTGTATTTATTGACTATTCTGGTCAGATTCCAGGACACTTCTTGGAAATACATTGCCTCTATCACTAGCAGAGGTTGACAAAAATTGCACCCGACACAATGATTACTGTTGTCATGCTGCTAAATTGCTACAGCCTGGTCTCAGTTGTCTCCCTTGTACAACAGGATAATGTGACACATTATGTGAAGTGCTGTGTGGTGTCATCTAATTCAGTCAATCAGTATTATATTTCCAACAAATTGTTCAAATTCCATAATAATACTGTCATAATGCAATATCATTTTCAATGTGTGTAATGAAGTAAATATTAAGTAATAGTGTGTTTTAAAAGGAGTGAACAGAAGCTTAACACTTAACACTTAACACTTATCAATGGTTCACTGCTGACCAGTATAGTAACTTATGATGATGCAATATTGTAATTGTAAAATACACATACTTAACGAATATGTATTTGGTAGATACAAATACTTAACTAATGTGTAGTTGTATAGATACACAGCAAATATGTATTTGTGTATATACAAATACTTAACTAATGTGTTGTTGCATGCACAAACATATTTATAATGTTTGATTATAAAATGCTGTATTTTTAGTTAGACCTAATACACACAGAGAAGATCTGATGTGTAGCTCTTTGAATCGTTTTGTGTTTCTGCATCCAGTGATATTTTTACATAATAATAATAATCCATTATTTCACTCCATAAATGCACATAAATTTTATGTTGGTATAAACCCAGTGTGCTTATAAAATTGTTCATACATTTATAAAATCTTCACAATTTATAATGTATATACGATGTGTATTTAATTGTTATTGTAATCAGTTGTTTTCACTCTGGAACTAATAAGTTCTGTGGAGAAGAGGATAATGTGACACAAGTACTGTGTGTGGTGTCATATAATTCTATCAATCAGTTGTGTAGATACAAATAATTAAATAAATATTTATGAGCTGTTTAAAAATAAGTAGTGCAAAAATGTCTATCCAACTCTTGCAACAACTTCTTGCATGAATCTTGTTTTTCATGAAAATCAATTTGTGTTTTGTTCATAGAAATAATAATATTGTTATAGCATGTTATCACTACTGTTGAAAACAAAATGCATGTGAATGTGATGCACTCACTTACTGGTCCAAGTCCTATTGTGTCACATTCACATATTCATAAACATTTTATTAGTATTTTAAAATATGCAATCTCTGTAAATAGTTATGTCAAATCAATCACTTAAAACATCTACCGCCTCCAATTTTGATTAAATTTAGCACAGTTATTGGCTCAGACATGAAAATCAAATAAGCAAATGTTTAGCGATCTAGGTCAAATATTATTGAAGATATACTGGTAGGTCACTGAACTTTGACTTGATTCACAGACTGACCATTACATTAATTCCCATAACTCAGCTGCAAATAATGGTAGAAGAACGAGTAAGACAGCTTTGGAAAGCCAGCAGATAGTGGCACATTTACATTACATACATTTACATTACATTACATACAGTAAAATTACACTTGTAATGTAAATAGAAAGTAAGACATTTCTCATAATATGACCTTTCAAAAAAGTATTTTGTGAGTTTCCATTCTATGCAGAGAATTAGCAGAGATGTTGCTATATATTTTGCAATAATTTATCTTACAGTTATACCTGAAAAATTATCTTGTCACATTGAGAAATGAACATCTAAACACAATATACCAGACAAGTGATTAAATTCAGTGATTTATTTGTAAAATCTGTCTATCCCTTGCCACCATTTATTGTGAAACAGCCCTTATGCTAACAATGGGACCAGTCAGGGAGCATTAATTTGGGACTTGCAAATAGAAATGGTGCCCTTGTTAGGCAAGAGAATAAATGATTCTGTCAGAGAGTCTTGCGTAGGTGGACCTGTCTGTAATTGCGTGGGTGCTCTCTGAATGTAGGGCCCCAGATGCAAAGGGGACAGGATGACATTTTGGTGGCAGATGAAATGTCTCTAGCCTAGAGTCTTGTCCAGTCTTCTGGGGACTGGTCATCATTGGTGAATTTGTGACAATTACTTTCAGTTAGCAACTGCATGAAGTGTTTCCGGGCAAAATGAGAGAAATGCAGAGTGTAAATGGAAACTTCTATGTGATACTGGTATATCTTGAGAAATCAAAGCAAATGGTAGCAAAGGCTGAAACCTTTATTGCAGATTTCAATTATGAAATTTTGCCCTGACTGGGCGGAATGCCGTAATTGGTGTTGATCACATTTTGTCCTGAAACTGTGTTAAGTGTTACTGCTTGAATGCAATATTGTTGTAGTGCCAGAACATAGTGAAATATTACTATCTGTGTCAACTGTTATTACTGGGAAAAGCCATGTTTAACGTGCATTTTCAGGAGGTAATGGCAAAAAAGTGGACTGGGCCAGGTTCTTTCATACACTTCACTTCATTTTGTTGTTCACATTTGGGCAGATTAGGTCGGGTCAGGTCAGGTCAGTTTTCATAGTATTTCCCATAGCACAGGTCAACCTTTATTCTTCCCTTAGGACAGTTTTTCTGTTACAGTTTCCTATGTCTTTCTCTTTTGTTGTTCCTGTGAGTTAGGTTAACATATGTTGTTCCCTTTAGAGCACATCAACTTCTCCTTTGTTCCCTTTAGAGCACATCAACTTCTCCTTTGTTCCCTTTAGAGCACATCAACTTCTCCTTTGTTCCCTTTAGAGCACATCAACTTCTCCTTTGTTCCCTTTAGAGCACATCAACTTCTCCTTTGTTCCCTTTAGAGCACATCAACTTCTCCTTTGTTCCCTTTAGAGCACATCAACTTCTCCTTTGTTTCCTTTAGAGCACATCAACTTCTCCTTTGTTTCCTTTAGAGCACATCAACTTCTCCTTTGTTCCGCTTTGGGCAGGTCAACAAATCTTCTCATTCCTTTATATCAACATTCCCTGTCATTCCCTGTCATTTCCCTACAGACAGGTCTACTTTTGCTCTATCATCCCCGAAGGCAAGTCAACTGCCCATGTTAGCTCCTTAGGTCAGGTTAACTTATATTAGTTCCCTTATGGTGAAGTCACAATCCTTCCCAGTCATGCAAACTGGACACACACCTGCCAACTGATGCCGACTTGACGGTCAGGTCGGCGTTAATTTGGCAGTCATGCCAGTCGAGGCTAGTCGACACAAAAATTTACGTTGACTACTGCCAACGCACACCAGCCAATGCAATCATTGGCTCCCAATACAGTTCTGGTGTCATATCCATTGTATTTTCGTATTGTACAAGAAATGTCTAACTAATGGTGTTGCTAATGATATGCTTATTAAGCATATTACAAGGTTTTTGAATGACCATTTAAATGCTCAGCCTGGTGATGTGAAAGAGCAAAATTGTGGCTAGATTGATGGTCTCAGAGCAGTCATTATTAGAATGAAAAAAATTAACCAATGACTGTACAACTTATATAGAGTCTCGCCTCGCTTTACATCTCCAAACAAGTAATTTGTTTGATCGTGCTCAATAAACTTGAGGGTCTGATGTTTGTTTAGCGCTTGCAAGAATCACGTTTCGTCGCTGGCTTCGCCTTCGGTCATTTGTTAAATATGTCAGTGACACCGACATACTTTTGCAACTGAGACTCAGAAATACTATCAGTACAGGAATCAGTAAATAGTTTTAAATGCAGTTGAGTAGGCTCCAATGGCACAGAAGAATAATTGCTTTCGTTGCTCTCTAGAGACACATCGTAAAAGTTATTCTATCACTCTGTCAAAAGGAAAACCGCAAACTCTACTGGTGCGTGAAAACATTGAATTGGTTAAACGCATATGAAATGGCAAAACTGACAATATCCACTGGCACGGGATATATGCGTTCCTGGATGGATGCTTCCAGATTGGTTGAAATATGAAACAAAATAATTGATTGTACCTATTGTCGTGTTTAATGTTTAATCAACTTTCGTACTGCATGTGTCAACTCATACATGTTCTGCTGCTCATCTCCAGGTTATTATTTTTGACTCCCATTACCCGGTATTGTTTGTATTTGATAAAAAAAATTACATGCTTTATTTTTTCATTTCAACAACTGACAGTATTTGACATTTAAAAATGCCTCAATATAATAAGCATAGACACTATTTGACTCATTTAATAAGCTTGAATCATCATAAATAGTGTATGAAGATGAAATATTTTAGAATATGAATTTACGTAATGTCGAAGTTGAGATGTCTTGCCACTATGTTTGTGTGAATTCTGACATACGCAGCAATTTCTTCAAGAATGCAGATGCAAGTGGCTCAGAAATTATATCGTGATCAAATGATGCACTGTGATTGGCCAGCTTCTGCCAACGGTCGAGTTGGGTCAGGAAGACAACGAACACCAGCCGATGGTCAGGTCATTTAGTGCACACCAGCCGACAAACACCGATTTTGGCAGATTGGCAAAATTAGTTAGTGTTGGTAGGTGCGTTGGTAGATGTGTGCTAGGTACAAGTCTGCTACGTGAGAGTATTGATCCAAGAAGCTGCTGCTCTCTCAGATTCCTGTGTGATGTTCATCATGTAATTTACTCGTGGTGTGTACTGTAGTTTCTTGCTTCCCCGGGGTCCAACATATTTGATCTTGTAGAAAATACGGTCAGGTTCTCAAGTGCGTTTCTTTGTTCACACACTGTGAACATTCTGTTTATGGTTAACTCCACTTAGAGGCGGCACACGTGTTTTTATTTAGTGTGCATGTTACGTAATACAACAAGACCAACATTAGTTTGTAAGGCTGAAGTGCGACATCGGACAGAAGGCCCCCCTTGATTGTTGTCATAAAAGCAGGTTATATATTGAATACTATCAGGCATGGGTTCTATTACAAACAATATATTACTATTACTATTCTTACTGTTTCTATTACTATTACATTAATTATAATGTATTACTATTACCAGGATATCTATTACTGAATCATTATTACTATCACTGAATGTCAATTAACTATTTTTTTAACCCTAGAATTGCCAATGAACTCAGTCTTTGTAGCAGCTAAACATACATTTGTACACCATTTGAAGATCTGAGGTGAGAACATTTGTCCAAATTTGAACAAAGGGTTTGTGTGGCATTGTTACCATGTGGCAATGTTACCATGTTGTGATTGGCAATTTGAAAAAAAGTACTCAGAAGTTCGGCTCAAATCAAAGCTTACTTTGAATTAAAAACAGGTTGCAGCTCCTGCTCTAAGATAACATTTGTTGCCTGCCTGCACATATCTGAAACTTGCCCTTTGTTTGTGCTAGGAATGTGTGAAGCCATAGCCACCCCAATGGGGCATCTTAACAATTAGTAATTGGCTTGCTACTCCTGCATTGTTTCATTGAGCAGATATTTATGACACCATCAAATGATCAGCCTACTGGTCTTTTCATATTGTTTCAATAACAGCTCAGCCATAGTGTGGACATTATTTACAATTTAGAAAAGTAATAGACTTACTATTAGTATTACTGAAAAACATGTATATTACATATTACTATTACCCCATGCCTGCTGATACTATTATATATTCTAACTGGACTGGAGACCGCGCTATATAGGAACGTACCTTTACCCTTTATGTGGAGGGGCTGTGTGTGGGTGCTAATGATATGCCCAACACTGTTGGCAACGGCTGTTCATAGATGCACTGATCAGTAAGGCTGATATTTATAAAGATGTAACATGAAATTATATTAAAAAAATGGAGATTCCTTAAGACACATATGGGCTGTTAACGTGTTAGAAAAGAGAGACTCATAGAGCTATGCTATGCTATCTAACATGAGTTTATGACAGTTTTGTTGTCATCAGACTGTGAACCTTCAAGTATAAAGTCATATAAATTATGCTAACGATATCTGTTTCAATATCAACAAAATTATATATTATGAATATGGAACGGGGAGGTAGAGAAGATAGATGGAGACAGGGAGAGGGGGAAGGACAAACAGACAGACAGATCAGTATGAGACATCCATCTACTGGGGATTTTGACATTTAATTTGGGATTGCTCATCTGATGGCTGCAGCTTAACCTTTTCCTGATCAGTGCAGTGGATCTCTCTGATCACATCCGAACAGGAACCTTTGTGGCTGAGTTCCTGCCGTAATTAGCTGCATTATGGGGTAGCTTTGCGAGAGGAATGAATTACTTAGGATCTGCCACGTCTGAGAACGCTTCAGCGAGCACCGACTGTAGGAGCTGAATCACTGAGTAGTTTATATGCCCGCTCGCTCAACTGGTGTGTCACTGAAATGTTTTCCCTGCTTTCTTTTAACAGTCTCTCTTATCTTGAAATGTGCGGTTTTTGCTCTTGCTAATTCGTATGCAGGACGCAACGTATAGGTGAAGGTATTGATCCGAGCGTGTGCTGATTGCTGTGATCGCTGCGCAGGGGTAGGCACATGGTCAGATGTCGCAGAAATTACAGCTGCCCCAAGAATTACAATCAGTGCTTGGGCTGGACGGTGAACTACATTTAGGATGGAATAATAGTTGGTAATTTTTATACCAATAATTGTAGCTACATTGGATGATATTCAGGCATGACAGACTGTCAACTAAGATGGCATTTTGAAGTAAGCCTACAGTGTGCAGGTAAAATATGGTTACATTGATTAATATTTTAAATTGTTACTTTTCGCTGTCATTTTATTTTGTATAACTTATTTCTGGTGCTGTAATGGCTGTGATGGGTTCACGGGAAGTTCCACGGAAAAGCGGATTTCCACGTTATGGGAATCCAATTGGGTCATTCCTGTGATTCGTCCAAATCCGAGGAGAAATTTTTGGGAGATTTATTAATGGGGTGAGACTACAAAGCTGAGAAAACATCAAAAAACAATTACTTCGAGCGTAATCCATCATTCTAGTTCCAAACGTAGCACTGTTATATGCCCTCTGATTGGTAAAGAGATATCATTTAGCCAGAAACCCCCAAGTGCCTGGCATTAGTATTACGAAAACAAATATAAACATAATTCAAATTTAATCATGTCAATATACCTAGTTTTAATTTGGGAACTCCACGGAGCTAATAATCAGGTAATTTCCTGGCGTGACAGTTGCCACTTACAGTGGCGTGTAGTGGAGCATATCAAACAAATTTAGTAGATAAGCTCAACTTTGCTTTGCAATAAACAAAATAAAGACTTATAATCGAAGTTCTTTAGTCTGGTTCTGTTTTAAATTAATAAAGCATATATTTTATATGCATTATTGTTATGGAAGAGTTAGCCTTCGTGCAGGTTTTGGTCTTGCTGTTTTGTTCCCGCTACAAACATAGTGTTCTCACTTAGCGGTTAGGCGTGGAACCACAGAATGGCTTATGGACAAAGTTGAAAAGCTCAGTAAAAAATTTTGTAATGTAATCACATGGAAGCCATAAAAGTGTGTCCAGACGGGCAGAGTAAGGCAAAGATAAAGGCTGTCATAGAGGACACTGAAAAGGAAGCAAGATAAGCCCGCTTCACGTCACTGACAGAACACCTATAATCAGGTATAATGATCAACAATGTTTGAAATCAGTTTTCTTAATGATGAACTGTGCTGAGTTGTCTCAGTAGAAAGCTGATCTTTTCATTTTGGCTGCATTATAAAGCCGGAACATTGCCCAACATTCTGGTTGCATTATAAAGCCGGAACATTGCCCAACATTCTGGCTGCATTATAAAGCCGGAACATTGCCCAACATTTTGGCTACATTATAAAGCCGGAACATTGCCCAACATTTTGGCTGCATTATAAAGCCGGAACATTGCCCAACATTCTGGCTGCATTATAAAGCCGGAACATTGCCCAACATTCTGGCTGCATTATAAAGCCGGAACATTGCCCAACATTCTGGCTGCATTATAAAGCCGGAACATTGCCCAACATTTTGGCTGCATTATAAAGCCGGAACATTGCCCAACATTTTGGCTGCATTATAAAGCCGGAACATTGCCCAACATTTTGGCTGCATTATAAAGCCGGACCATTGCCCAACATTTTGGCTGCATTATAAAGCCGGAACATTGCCCAACATTTTGGCTGCATTATAAAGCCGGAACATTGCCCAACATTTTGGCTGCATTATAAAGCCGGAACATTGCCCAACATTTTGGCTGCATTATAAAGCCGGAACATTGCCCAACATTTTGGCTGCATTATAAAGCCAGAACATTGCCCAACAGTCTGGCTGCATTATAAAGCCGGAACATTGCCCAACAGTTCTCAGAAGGTTAACTACAATTATATTTGTGAACGTAGGGTATCTTGTGATTGACAGTTACACAACTGATTTCATTATCAACAAATTAAATATTTGTTTACAAGAATTGGTTCAACTTCATTGAATAATTCCAAATGGGCTCCAAAGCTCTTGAATTACTATTAATTGTGAAGTTTATGTAAACTGTCAACAGCTTGCCAGTACCAATTATATATTTGGGGGGTTGAATTTTTGAGAAAAATATCTCAGATGTTACTCCTTACCATGCTAGAATGGCTCTGAGACACCCCCCCCTCGAACCCCCAGCTGGAAAGCACTTGCTGTGCTTGTACCTGGCTCTACTCGATTTTATTCATCTGGCATATTATATAGTACTTCAACTGCAAATGAAATGGTTAGTTTATATTTAAAATGTATACTGAAATTACTCATTTAAAAACAATCAAGAATAACTGCCCCAATCACCTTTATAATTGTGGCTACAGTCATAACCAAGAATAACTGCCCCAATCACCTTTATAATTGTTGCTACAATCATAACCAAGAATAATTACCCCAATCACCTTTACATTTGTGGCTACATTCATAACCAAGAATAACTGCCGCAATCACCTTTATAATTGTGGCTACAATCATAACCAAGAATAACTGCCCCAATCACCTTTATAATTGTGGCTACAGTCATAACCAAGAATAATTACCCCAATCACCTTTACATTTGTGGCTACATTCATAACCAAGAATAACTGCCGCAATCACCTTTATAATTGTGGCTACAATCATAACCAAGAATAACTGCCCCAATCACCTTTATAATTGTGGCTACAGTCATAACCAAGAATAACTGCCCCAATCACCTTTATAATTGTGGCTACAGTCATAACCAAGAATAACTGCCCCAATCACCTTTATAATTGTGGCTACAATCATAACCAAGAATAACTGCCCCAATCACCTTTATAATTGTGGCTACAATCATAACCAAGAATAACTGCCCCAATCACTTTTATAATTGTGGCTACAGTCATAACCAAGAATAACTGCCCCAATCACCGTTATAATTGTGGCAACAATCATAACCAAGAATAACTGCCCCAATCACCTTTATAATTGTGGCTACAGTCATAACCAAGAATAACTGCCCCAATCACCTTTATAATTGTGGCTACAATCATAACCAAGAATAACTGCCCCAATCACCGTTATAATTGTGGCTACAATCACAGACAGCAATTTCTGTACTGTAATATGCATGTACAGTTTAAATTTGTTTTGTAATGCAATATATTTCACTTGTGAGTTATCTATTTGGACATTAAACATCATGGCTAGGTTGTATACAATTAGGTGTTGTTGACAACTTGTAGGTAAATGATTTTGCAGAGGGAATCATTATTTTGGCATTTATCAAGAAATTGTAGTAGGAACGTTAATAACACCCACTGATATGTGCCTGAATTAAAAAAGTGACTGGGATGTGATATTGAAGCGCCCTGTAATGCGTGTCAGTGAGTAAGATTGTGAGAACTGATGCCAGGAAGTGGAGGTTTCCTTGTGTCTATATTCGTAGAAGACAGGAAATAGAACACAGACACAACATTTCTGCCTGACTTAGGATCTAGATGAGCTATGAATATCACCCAAACTGTAGGTTGAAGACATCGAAAGCAGAAGAATGTGGAAATCAGTTGACCAATGATAATGTTGTGGAGCCATAGCCTCAAGTTGGCCGTTGGCGTCTCCTTATAATCTATCTAGCCACTTCAAGTCCTCCGGTGCTTAATGTTGTCAGTCTGTCCGGTGTTTCTTCTATCTCTTCAATGTTTCCTGGAAGTTCTCCTTCTATACACTGCTGAGTACCAAGTTCTCCTTCTATACACTGCTGAGTACCAAGTTCTCCTTCTATACACTGCTGAGTACCAAGTTCTCCTTCTATACACTGCTGAGTACCAAGTTCTCCTTCTATACACTGCTGAGTACCAAGTTCTCCTTCTATGCACTGCTGAGTACCAAGTTCTCCTTCTATACACTGCTGAGTACCAAGTTCTCCTTCTATGCACTGCTGAGTACCAAGTTCTCCTTCTATGCACTGCTGAGTACCAAGTTCTCCTTCTATGCACTGCTGAGTACCAAGTTCTCCTTCTATGCACTGCTGAGTACCAAGTTCTCCTTCTATGCACTGCTGAGTACCAAGTTCTCCTTCTATACACTGCTGAGTACCAAGTGCTCTGGTATTTATTTACAATGTATTGAACAGTAAATAGTAACAGATAAAATAATGCAGTTTTAGAAAGAAAGACAACAGTTCCTTGTTGTTTACTTTTACTGTACTAAGATGATAATGTTGATAAAATGTATACATATATCTAGTGTTCATGAAGGATAAAAACATAAAAAAAGTTCGCTAGAGGAGAGTATGTAATTAATAATTGAAAACCGTTCAGTAAACCACAATCCCCTTGTTCACATACCATTTGGGGCGTGTTGCTTAGGCAATATTGTTTAATCTGATTAAACTGCTCTTTGGAGTCTTCCAGGACTAGATGTCAGTGTTTACTGCTACCACAGCCACACAGGCAGCCCGGGGATAAACCAAGGGTTGTGGACAATGGTTTGTAGTGCAGTCAATTAGTGTTGTCACTGAATAGTTCACTCATGTTGGAGGAAGGAAGAAGGACACGAATGTTTGTGGACAAGGAATGTCACATCTCAAGATTTATTTGTAAATTGTGCATTTATGGTTATCTTTTGAACTGTCTAGAGATTCACTAATTGTAAATTGTTTTCATACTGTTTTCTTGATACAAATTGGAATACAAATACTTTATTTCAGGTAAAACCCATATTCATACAAATATGCATAACAAAGTTCAGTTAACCCATTAGACCCCACAACGGCCGTGGCCGGCCTCTCTGTGCAGTCCTGGAATGGCCGCCGACGGCCACATACAGGACCCACTATTCAAAGAAGTCCTGACGAATAACTACTGAACTAAACGATACCAAATTTTGCCACACCCTAGCGGATACATTTTGCAACAACAACAGCTCGTTACATGCATGTGTTGCCCTTTCGGAAATCTTGATTTTCATCAGTTTTGTTCACGCTATCTGTAAAAAATTTATTTCTATATTTGTCATGATAAAATATGGTGTAACCTGAAAAATAACCGTCAGAATTTGATAATGTTTTCATTGGTGCAAAGCTAACACATATAGCTACATTTTCTTCGCTGAGTTACATAGGGTTATAGCATGGGATCATTGTCAAATGTCAGTCGCAACTTTCAATGTTTTAACAAATGTACTATTTTGTCTTTGCAAATTGTGATCAAATGTCAACATTTTATTAGTATATCCTATTTCTATGTATACATGCATATGGAGAAATTACTACTCTTCAAAATAAACACAACTTGTAATTGTCAATATTGAATAGTTTTTTTCTACAGTTTTTTGAACACAAGGAGGTAAAATCGCTTGAAATTTGCCAGAAATCCTGGGAACATGGTGGCATGTTTTAATAAAATCCTGGGGCATAATGGGTTAAAAAAAAGTAGAAATAAGTTAAAAATAGATACAAATTACAAAAAACGTAGATAAGTTAAAAATATAAATATGTAAAAACATATATATATATATATATATATATATATACATATTAAATATATAAATCAGTTTAAAAGAATAATTAAATATATATATATATATATATATATTAATGGGATGAAAAATCACCATTGTACACAAGAGTTGTCTACTCTTAAAAAATGAGAGAGGAAAACTAATAGAATGTTAAAGGCATCAACGGTGAGCTAAAATAGGTCAATCACAAGTCAAGACAAGAAACTACAGTATTCTAGTCAGCCTCATCATGCTATCTTCAACATACACTAGTGGAAAGTGGACATTATAAAAAATATACAGTTGAACTTATATCGAGAATATGTGACTTTATTACAGGTACGTATAATGTGATGGTTCTGTGTCTGGAAGGTGTAGAATTGAGACCAGCGTTACCTATTGTGACTATCGGTACCTATTGGGACCAGCGGTACCTATTGGGACCCACAGTGACAGCACTAATGGATATGGACTTTTATCTGAAATCAAGATTTATTATTACTTATGCTTAATGAGAGCACAGCCTCCATATCAAAGACTGTTCATGACCATAGTTTATTGGTACAAGTTTATAATGGTGAAAACATGGAAATCTCAATCATTATTATTAAATAACAACAAATTCATCAAAATGTATTCATTTACATATTGGAGATATATCTTGGCATTTCCGTATTTAGGTGTGGTAATACACCAAGTTTGCAATATTTCATTATCATATTTTATTTTGAAGTGTAATTCACCGTCATATAAAGTAAAATAGTAAATATACCAAAAACATACATGTTTAAATTATAAATGTATTAAATATTCTGTCAATTCTGTTTTACATCAACAACATTGTTGAAAATATATCAGTATAATAAAGCTTTATTTTTGAGTAGTATACACTTGAAGATCACATACTTATCATGTGTAAGTTTGAGTAGTATATGTATGGTCTACATTCCAATGTCAATGTAAATATATATAAATTTTTATTCAAGTGATGTATTAACCGAATGAAGCCTTCAATCCGCCACAGAATTGTGACTGGCGGTTTACCCTTTGTCACTCAGGAATTGATGCCTTTTCAATATCCCACTTCAGTAAGCAGATTCCATTATCGCCTATCCCTCGAGAAGCACGCTTCACTGATTAGATTATCCACAGCCTCTTGCATTGAGCAATACGTAACAGTCAGGTGCCACACTGAAGTGAGAGTCCCGTAAACACAGCCTACTCATGCAGTCAGAATCAGTAATAGCTCCTACTTGTGGGAGTAGCTCATATTTATGAGACATTCTTCACGATGTAGTCTTTCTGTGGATTCAGAATAATTCCTGCACATGGTGTGTGAGTATTTCTTGACCTGCAGTTGAGATGTTTGGTGTGAGCTAACGATCAACTTGTCAGATTATAGTATGCTCATGACTGTGTTGACGTTATGAAATGCTTGTTATGAAAGTGCCGTGCAATTATCTGATATTGTGACAGTGTGGGATTGCACTTTCAGATGGTAATCAAATTGTTGGGTTGTAACATGCAAATAGTTAATTTATACCTCTGTATAATGCAACAGTTAAACCTCATTTATAGTATTTTATACAAACGTGGATGCTTTATTATAAGAAAGACATATACGTATTCTAGAACGAATACAATTGAGACCAATTTATCTGATTCTAGAGCTGAGAGACTTTAGTAATCAAAGACACCTAAAATAGCTTGATTTATAGCATTCGATATGACGAGATTAAGAGGAAATAAAATAGAAGTTTTTAGAATATTGATTGATTATGAAACTATTCATAGAAATATTTTTTTACAATTAAGGAAAGTCATCGAACTAGAGGACCTGATGTAGCTTTAGTGAAGGAACAGTGTAGATTGGATATATTCTACGATTCACTACGGACAAGATATTAAAAATGGTGTTAAAGTTGATTATGATAAGTGATGATAATGATATGTAATGACGATGATGGTGTGTAAGTTGATGATTATGTTTTTAGAATGTAATGATGATAGTGTTAAAGGTGGTGGTGATGATAGTGAATAAAGTTGGTGATGATGATAGTGAACAAAGGTGGTGATAATTATGATAGCGACAGTGAACAAAGGTGGTGATAATGATGATAGTGAACAAAGGTGGTGATGATGATAGTGAACAAAACTGGTGATAATGATGATAGTGAACAAAGCTGGTGATAATGATGATAGTGAACATAGCTAGTGATAATGATGATACTGAACAAAGCTGGTGATAATGATGATAGTGAACAAAGGTGGTGATAATGATGATAGTGAACAAAGGTGGTGATAATGATGATAGTGAACAAAGGTGGTGATAATGATGATAGTGAACAAAACTGGTGATAATGATGATAGTGAACAAAGCTGGTGATAATGATGATAGTGAACAAAGCTGGTGATGATAATAGTGAACAAAGCTGGTGATAATGATGTTAGTGAACAAAGGTGGTGATAATGATGATAATGAACAAGGGTAGTGATAATGATGATAGTGAAAAAAGGTGGTGATAATGATGATAGTGAACAAATCCGGTGATGATGATAGTGAACAAAGATGGTGATAATGATGATAGTGAACATAGCTGGTGATAATGATGATAGTGAACACAGTTGCAGATGGTAGTAATAGTAATGAAGCTGATGACAATGTTAATGATAATGACAATAATTGATGGTGATGATCTCACTGCATAACAAAATCTTGGTGCACATCAGAATAATTAGTTATACAAGAAGCAAATCACTCAGGCAGATTATTTAATGTGAACAGAACACCTGAGATTGGGTTGACACTGGTAACCTGTTTGTTGGACCACCTCCATATCTCCCTGCACCTGGGTGTCCGACTGGCAGATGTCAAAACATCGAGCTGGACTCAGGAGACTGAATGGGCTGAAAGGTCACAACACCCTGGTGGTGTCACTTGGGGGCCACCTCGCCAGCGATTGGTTCGCTCTGATTAGATCACTTGTGGTGAAGAGTTCAGGCCAGTTAATGAGTTAACAGTGTGGGAAGAGTTCCTGCCTCCCACAGCATTGGGATTTGGAACAATCCTCTGTCAAACTATAAAATCAAGGAAAACTTTCTCTGTCAAACAATACAATTGAGGAAAACTTCCTATCTCAAACGATGCAGTCAAGGAAAACTTCTTCTGCCAAACAATGCAGTCAAAGAAAACTTCCTATGTCAAACAGTGCAATCAAGGAAAACTTCTTCTGTCAAACAATACAATCAAGGAAAACTTCCTCTGTTAAACAATGCAATCAAGGAAAACTTTCTCTGTCAAACAATACAATCAAGGAAAACTTGTTCTGCCAAACAATACAATCAAGGAAAACTTTTTCTGCCAAACCGTACAATCAAGGAAAACGTCCTCTGTCAAACAATACAATCAAGGAAAACTTCTGTCAAACAATGCAATCAAGGAAAACTTCCACTGTCAAACAATACATTATTTAGCAGTGTCGGGTTCAATAGCCATTACCCAGAATATCATGTTTTTGATCACTAGATGACGTCCATGTATAAATGCAATGCATCACTGGATTGTCGATGGAAGTACACCTTGTACTTCAAATTAGAGAGTTGGAAAGAATTAATTTCAGCAACTAATAAAGCGTACCAACAATAACGCTTTCTGATATTAAAAGTGCTTAATCAATTTGATTGTTTTGCTAGTCATATTTCAAATTAAGTTTGCGAAGAACCAAACCTACCAGTATCCACTACAACATGCTAGCTCGTATGTGCAACTTTTGTATGTCATTTTTGTGAAATCATCAGACAAACTATTAAATTAGTTAATGCTTGTTCAAGCATTTACTGAAGTGAAAATTGAAATGCTGAAAAATCATGATTTTCTTCCTTGGTGAAATTTCATAAGTTTGTCATGTGATGGATGAGAGGATGGAGGTCATGCCCATGATCAGCATTGACCCACACAATGTTTACCATTTTGGATATCCACTATTTTGATCCTTACCAGATCTAACGACTAAAGTCAATTCTTTCGATGATTTGAGCAAAATGGCATTTTTTATTAAATCGACTGCGGATGTTACATAAACTATTCACACACTACATATTTGGACACTGATGAACCGGGTTTGCAATAGGCTAAATCAGTTGAAGGAGTTTTAAACAGAAATCACAATGCTAGCATCGGAACACAAAATCAACTGAGATGACATTTGAATAACTTTGAACACGATTGAGCATGCGTTGGCCTAGATGTTGCAATTGTTTCAGCGCACAGCAAAAGATTACCGCGAATTATGTGTTGTGCTTCCATTGAAAAATTTCACCTGATTTCACCTTTACGTTTGTATTATATTCTGCACCAGAGGCGCCATGGGTTATTTCGGGTAGCCTCTATTGTAATTGCGTAATTTTTAATTACACTTATAGTTACTGTGTGCAGTTGTCATTGAATTTTGTATAATCTTGTAACTGAGTTGTTATAGAAAAGGTACATTCGTATATATAGCGCGGTACCCAGCCCTTGGGACCGCTCAAAGCCATCTCTACTTCTCTGGGAAGCATTGAGCCATGTTGCAATTACTGCACGAAGACTATTCGTTCACGTATCCACCTCTGTCTAGCCAGGTACTCGTTTCTACAGCTCAGTGAAATGAGGCAACGTGGAGTGAAACAAATTGGCCAAGCTTTGAAACGCCAGCAAGAGGATTCGAACCCAGGGTTTTCCCGATTGAGTGTCTTAGGTTCTAACTGCTATGATATCACGCCCTGCAGATAAGGTGCTCTAATTATAACTGATCTTTGTAACTGAACCCAACCCTGGTGGCATGAATTCACCCGAAAGCCTGCTAAAATGAGCAATAATTGTATGTGTATTATTTTATAAAAACAATGTGAACTATTGCAATTGAAACATTCTAACTGAATTTTTGAAGGGCCGTAATTGCAAATATATTGTAGTATTGTAATTCAGTATTTAAAGTGATGTAATTGAAGTTGTAATTGAACTTTTATGATGCTTTGTAATTGTATTGTAGTATTGTAATTCAGTATTTAAAGTGATGTAATTGAAGTTGTAATTGAACTTTTATGATGCTTTGTAATTGTATTGTAGTATTGTAATTCAGTATTTAAAGTGATGTAATTGAAGTTGTAATTGAACTTTTATGATGCTTTGTAATTGACAATTGTGATGGACCCAACCCTGGATGTGATGGACCCAACCCTGGATGTGGGTTTTAAAGAAAATGTACTACACCTTTTATTGCAACACTGAATTTATTAGTATTCATGACATCTTGCTTGGTTAAAGATAATATTCATACAAAATGTTTTGTTATTTGGTGGAATTATGGTGGAATGTATTGTTTCAGTAATATTAACTGGAAATTAGCGTTATAACAGAAATAATCTCGAAATTGTTACATATATTATCATTATTATTACACATTTGTAATGAGCCATGTTTCAGGGTTAAAAACTGCACAAATGCGCTAACAATACAGACTAAATAATTTCAAATAAATTGAAAAGTTAAAATAAAATGTGGTTAAAAGACAGGTAAACATAAGTTAAATAAAGAAATCAAATAAATAAGTTAAAGCAATTAAGGAAGTTAAATAAAGCAATTAAGGAAGTTAAATAAATAACAAATCAATAAAATTAATAAGTTAAAATAAACAACTACAATTAAGTTGAATCATTAGATAAATATATAAATTAATCAGGTAAGTTAAATAAATAATAAGTGAAATAAGTAAAATGTCCCAGTCATTAAAGTTGGCTTGCCTGAATGCGGGTGGGCATGTGTGGAGTCATTAGCGATGACAGATACACTGGGCCAAGATGATGCACAGTGCGACACAAAAGTAAAAATAGCTTGAATTCTATTCACTGACAAACAGGCAGACTGAACAAAACTGGTGTGATGTGATCTCGTCTGCTTGTTCCAGTAATCAGCCGTCCTGCAGAGGTTTGAACCATCAGCAGTTTTTTAGGCGTGTCTCAGGCAGTCCGTAGAACGTTGCTGTAGTCCAAGTGCGACATGACTACTCTAAAGCATGAATGGTGGTTTTACAAGCAGCGGTGGACAGGCATTTCCTGATCGTTGCGATGACACAAATGTGACAGTATGCCACCTGGCAGACACTGCGTATCTGTGCCGTCATTGACATTGTGTCATCAAATACAAAACCGATGTTGCGGATAAACGGTTTTGGCGTGACGGAGCAGCCACAGACGTCAATGACTAGGTCAACAGGAGGTTGAACACAAGTGCGATTATACGCAGCCGAAATGACAACGGCTTCAATAAAAACTTCTTCTAACTGTTCACGTAACGTTGCAAACAATTGTAAATAATAACTACAAAAGGTTATTTGATTGTTTGTAGAAAGGTAATAGTTGGGTGGATTTTGGAGAGAGAGAAAACAGGAGGTTGTACATGAAACCCTGGAAGTGTGGCGCCGGAAAGTAGAGTGTCTAGAAGGAGGAGCAAAACACACACAGTCACAGGTCACCCACTGACACATGCACTAGGTCGATTATTATAATAAGATTGCAAGACAGATACAGCTCAGTGAAAACATGATTGACGTGCAATCTTGTTAAATATATATCGGTGAATCTGTCCAATTGGTCATTCAATAAGAAACATGTTTAGGACAGCTCTGCATACAAATCTGATGGTACCCGACTCAGCATCTGTCTAATTACCTGCACTGACATTGATTAATGTGTTTACAATAACCACCAACAATATATCTTGATATTGAGTTTATCATAACCATCCAGTAACACATTTTACAATTAATGCATTTTACCATAACCACCCAACCATATGCTGTTAATGTATTCATTTTACCATAACCACCCAACCATATGCTGTTAATGTATTCATTGTAACCTCTCAGCAATGGTGAAAATGTATTGTATGGGTAGATCATTCACAAGAGATATATCTGGTCACAAAAGTCTAAAGGTGTCTTGTTAGTTAGATAATGCATACCTGTCCGTGTTATTCTGTCAGCAGTATTTGACGCTGATGAATTATACAAGGAACACTGGAAAGTGGGTTAATTTATGTCTTATACATCTTTAAAACCCAGTACGGTAGTGAGGTGTGGTGGCATAGTGGTCAGAACGTCAGACTCTCGATTGAGAGAACCCGGGTTCGAATCCTCTTGTTGCTGTTTCGAGACTTTGGCAATTCCATTCACCCCACATTGCCTCAGTTCACTAAGCTGTATAATTGGGTGTTTGACTACAGACAGTGCATTTTTTAACGAATAGTCTTTGTGCAGTAATTGCAATGTGGCTGAATTCTTCCCGGAGAAGTCGAGATGCCGATGGAATGAGCAGGTCTACCTGGGGATGTAAAACGCCTTGAGCAGTCCCAAAGACTGGATACTGCGCTATATAAGAATGTACATTTACCTTTTTAAAACTTTTCACTTCTGAATAAATGGTCTGGTCAGAATTGTTCACACAACTGCAGACTGTCCTCTCAATAAACAATGATCCCAAACATGATTAGACAGAAGGGTGTTTCTTTATAGACACTACAGATTAATGTGCTTGTTGTGACAATGTGGCAGCAGGCTTCAAATAGCTGGCAGTGGGACAAAGTGCCCATGGCCATCTGTCGCCCATTTCACAAATTATTTCTTTACCAAACAAGAACTACATTAATACTTAAAGGCAACAAATCAGCTTCAGTGAAGAATGATTTGTAATACAGATTCATATTCCCCTTAATCCCTTGCTGGGTGGGGGCCACCCCAAATTAATTTCTCCCCTCACCAACTGATCTCCATCACTCTTGATCTTCTTTCATGTCCTCCCGTTCATACTCTCCACATCTGTCTTTCTCCAATAATTATGCAGATTCCATTGTTTCTGATCCATATCTTCTTTGCTTTAACCCCTTGTGGGGCGGGGGCCACATCATGATTTCCCCACTCTCTTGACAGTTCTTCAACAAATTTTTCGCATCCGATTCTCAAACTGTTATTCACATCTGTCTCTTCAAAATATATCTCCACATTATACCAACATCTTAATTTTTAACTTCCTAAAAATTTCAAAAACTTGGCTGTCTTTTGGATGGTTTAAACATCCAAAAAGTGGTCAAAACCTGGTAATTACAATCAAACATAATTTAAAGAATGAAAACATGATTTCATTTTATCATCCTGTAGGTTTTTCTGATAAATGAAGATGTACAGAAGATACTAACAGTCTATATTGTGTGTTTTGGATGCGTTTTATCCACTTACGTGTCCAAAACCTGATTTGAACCAGGTGGTTTTAAACTGGGTTTTGACCATGATTTAAACTGCCCCCATTTAAAACCTTTCAACCGTAATCTTTTACTATTGATATTATTTGTGACAATCTCATGGTGAGCATATCCATGAGGTTAGCGTAGTGACAGGGTCACCATGTTTTATAAAGGTCAGATTTGATTGTTGAAATTATTAATTTACATTTACTGCAGTATGAATTCTTCCTTCACCATTTTTGTAATCTTCTTTTTTCAGTGATGTTCAGCAAAAACCATTATATGAAAATTTTTGCCTTGTGGCCAATGGATATCTACTAGTACTGGAGTAATTTCCTAGAAACAGGGAAGTTAATTATCAATACATTCTCTTCCTTCTGCTGAGAGTGGAAACTGGCCTGGACGTCTGCTTACGCACAGTGGTTAGTTAGATTTACTGTATAATTAATGAAGGAGAGAGTTTGCTATAATTGGGTGTACTGACAAATGATCACTCTGTTATTAATTATTGTGTGTGCTCTGACCCAAACTTATGTGATTTCAACCACGTTATTATGTTGCAAGAGAATTGCGAGGCAAAAAAGGTTAAAAAAGAATGGAAAACTGTTTGAAGAGAACAAATGTATGTCATGTGGGTTTGATTGGAACAACGTACTGCAGTCCTTGATAATTGATAACCAGTACAATTTAATTATCCCATGGTAAGATTATAATTTTGATACTGTAAATGTGAACCATAAATGTGATTGCCATAAGCATTATTTCTATTATCATATAAAACACTAAAATAATTGTATGCGATAGGATATTTGACAATAAATCCTACATGATGAAGCGTTTGCATTTAAACCACCAGATTACGAGACTAAACCTTGTGAGTTCCCCGCCACTGCCGCCACCGCCACCAACGCTGGTAAAAAGACCATTATGGGTAAACATAGACATGTTTTATTGTGATGACCTTTCACGTAATGGCTCATCATCATTAGTTCTGCTGTACACAGATGACTGTAACCAGACTTTCAAAGTCCAAGAATAATAGATATTCTATTTCTGTTATTAATTGGTGTCATTAGGAGTCTGGGATATTGATTGTTCTATGCCACTTGTAGGCTTTGATGTACCTAAAGGACAGAGTGTCCGGCTATAAATATAAAGACAGTAAATGTGTAATTTGTGAATGCGAAAAAAATGGCATAAAATATGACAGTGCAGGAGTTGCATTTTGACCATTACAGGCACCTCCTAAAATTATTTTGTTTTGTTAGTTTATGTCAGACTAGTGTACTTGGCTAACCCCATGGGTATGGTGAATCAGTGTTGGTCAGCTGGCCAGTCAGGCTGGTGGTCGGGTGGGCGGGTCCACCCTCCCGCCCACCTGTACAGCAGACAAACTGGTCATAATATTAGATGCAGATCAGCAATACATAGCTCTTTGTATCTGGGTATCCATCTTGGATACCTCCCTGTTTATAACTGGCGGTAGCTTTAAATATTTTGGCAAAGTAGGCATTGGCTTTTGGTTTATAAAATGTATGGCAATCTTAGTCCCTGTTCTACCTACCTACTACATTTTTCGAAAACTTATATATATGTATATATAGTTAAAAATTAATGTTAATGTCAAGAAATACAAACATGACACTCACCGTGACTTTTGAAATGGTGCAAATAATGAAGTAATGCCACCACCCCGCAGTGATTTATTTGTACTCCTTATATATGGTAGGTTATAACAACCAAGCTAAAGTAATATATCAGCATGTGGGTTTGTACCAGACTGTTATATTCATATTGGAGGAAGTATTCCTTACATATGGTAGGTTATAACAACCAAACTAAAATAATATATCAGCATGTGGGTTTGTACCAGACTCTTAGATTCATAGATTGAAGGAAGTATTCCTGTATTCCTTATATATGGTAGGTTTAACCAAACTAAGCAGCATGTAGGTTTTAACCAGATTCTGTTAGACTTATATTGAAGGAAGTATAGCTATCCTTCAGACCCTCAAGTGTTGCTTGACAGAGCTTTCAAGACCCTCTCAGTCTCTGACAGGAGTGATGACGAAGGTACAAAGAGGGTCTCACAAACTCTGTCAAGCAAACGTTTCAGACTCTGAGAGGAAGCTGAATTTCATTAATAAATAAATAGACATGAGCAAAAATATAGTTTTACAATTATGGCACCAGTGAGCATTTCCATACACCTGTTGAGTAACACTGTTGAAGTTGGTGGCCATTTGTATGTAGAGAAATTGTGAGTGAGTTATCACACCAGAGACACTGGGAACATGGGAATGACTGCGTCTTGCAATTGGGATGAACGCATTCCCTCATAACAGATTTGTTTCTGGTTCTTCCCCTGGATAAAGTGTAATCAACCCTAAGGTATGATTACAAACAAGATGCATGACTAACTCAGCGTTCTCATGGGTCATGGAAATCTGGGAAAGTCATGGATTTTATAAATAAATTGCTCTGGCACAGACATTTTATTTAAAGTCATGGGATTTGAAAATAGTATTTTATTATATTTATGAATTGCCAACATTTTGGTGAATGGTGAACTGTCATCCAATAAGTTTGCATGAAGACATTGCAGATTCAATTATGTAATCGTGCTTCTAATTGGGTAGACTAATCTGGAATGAGGCAGTTTCAGCCAGTGTGATGTCTTGTTTCAAGAGGCAGTGGTCTTTGTAATAATTATGCTTTATGCATGTTGGTAATTAACATTAACTTGCACAATATACTCGTACGAAGTATATACTTACAGTACGCACAAATTGCATCACATAATTGGTCATGAATAAAGGTCATGGAATATCGTGGAATTTTATTTTACAAAAATAGTGGTAACCCAGTAACTACTCCGCCATGGATGGTCCCAAGCCCGGCTGAGAAAGGAGGAGGGTTGGGCGTGGGGCTAGCACCCCCACCCTGTAAAGAAACCCAACGCTACAGAAACATTCACAACAAATAAAACTACGACGTCTGTCCTGGAAGAGGTAGGGCCTGGTTTACCAGGGCGCATGAAGTGTTGCGGTCAAAGCCGAAAGGAAGCCACAATGCCGACTACTCTTCTTTCGACCAGGAAAAATTTAAACATCGGCACATGGAATGTGCGTACAATGTACGAGGCGGGGAAAACTGCCCAAGTGGCAGCAGAAATGCGGAGATTCAACCTCGCTCTACTCGGGCTCTGTGAAACCCGATGGACCCAGTCAGGACGACTGCGACTAACAACAGGAGAGATTATACTATACTCCGGACACGAGGAAGATGATGCCCCTCACTCAGAGGGGGTTGCCCTCTTATTGGGGAAGGAGGCACAGAGAGCACTTATTAGCTGGGAAGCCAGAGGACCGAGGTGCATAATAGCATCCTTTAGAACAAAGAACAAAAGGATTAAAATGAACATAGTGCAGTGCTACGCCTCAACAAGACTGACGAAATCAAAGATGAATTCTACAACCAACTCCTTGATATCATGAGCAATTTAGGGGATAAAAACATCAACCTGATTATGGGGGATTTCAATGCAAAGATTGGATCGGACAACCAAGGATATGAAAATGTGATGGGGGTTCATGGGCTGGGTGTGATGAATGACAATGGGGAGCGGTTTGTGAATGCCTGTGCAATAAACAATATTGTGATTGGGGGAAGCGTGTTCACACACAAAAGAATACATAAGGCGACATGGGTATCTCCTGACCAAGTCACTGAAAATCAGATAGACCACATTGGCATAAACAAAATGTTCAGAAGATCGCTACAAGACGTGCGTGTGAAGAGAGGTGCTGACGTCGCTTCTGATCACCACCTTGTAACAGCCAGGCTAAAACTCAAGCTAAGAAGAAATGGAGTAGAACAAGAAAGACGAAAGGCAAGATATAATGTGGATTTCCTGAAGGATCCAAGAACAGCAGAAGAATATAAAGTCACATTAGCTAATAGATTCAAAGTCCTGCAAGAGCTGTATGATGAAGAAGAGGGAGTAGACATCAACAGCCAATGGAGTCACATCAAGGATGCAGTAAACACCACATGCGAAGAGATAATTGGCAGAAGGAAACCCCAACAGAAAGACTGGATTTCAGTAGAAACAATGAGGAAAATACAGACCAGAAGAGACAAGAAGGAAGCAGTCAACAGCAGCCGCACAAGGGCAGCAAAGGTAATAGCTCAGAAAGAGCACACAGCAGCAAATAGAGGTGAAGAAAAGTGTCAAAACAGACAAAAGGAACTTCATGTCCTGATGGGGGCAGACAAACAGCTTAACAGATGGGCAGAGCATTTTGAAGAGCTGCTCAACAGACCAGCACCGCAGAATCAACCAGACATCCAACCAGCTGAGACAGATCTCCCAATAGACTGTAACAAACCCACTAGAGAAGAGATAAAAAAGGCAATCGCACATATGAAAAATGGGAAAGTAGCAGGCCCTGATGGTATCCCTGCAGAAGCACTAAAGGCAGATGTAAATACTTCAGTAGAAATGCTGTACTGTCTTTTTGAGATCTGGGAAAAAGAAGAAATTCCAGCAGAATGGAAAGAAGGTTACCTTATCAAGATCCCCAAGAAAGGAGACCTGAGCCGCTGTGATAACTACAGAGGAATCACGTTGTTGTCAGTACCTGGAAAGGTTCTAAACAGAATAATCCTAGAGAGGATGAAAGGCACAGTGGACCAAACTTTGCGTGAACAGCAAGCAGGCTTCAGGCAGGACAGATCGTGTACTGACCAGATTGCAACACTGCGAATCATAGTGGAACAATCCATCGAATGGAACTCATCCCTATACATCAACTTTGTTGATTACGAGAAAGCCTTTGACAGTGTGGACAGGGAGACACTCTGGAAAGTGCTAAGACACTATGGGGTGCCCAAGAAACTAGTCAACATGATTAAAAACTCCTATGAGGGAATGTCATGCAGAGTTATTCATGAAGGTCAACTTACAAAGAACTTTGAGGTTAGGACGGGGGTGAGACAGGGATGCTTACTGTCACCATTCCTCTTCATTCTAGTCATAGACTGGGTCATGAAAACAGCAACCAAGGAGAAACGAAACGGAATCCAGTGGACGATGCTGACCCAACTTGATGACCTGGACTTTGCGGATGACCTTGCACTCCTGTCTCACAGCCATAGGCAGATGCAGGACAAAACAACAGAACTGGCATTGATTTCAGCGCAGGTTGGGTTGAAAATCAACAAAAGGAAAACAAAGATCCTGAGAACAAATACTACTTGCGAAACACCAATCATGCTTGAGGGAGATACACTGGAAGAGGTTAAAGATTTCAGATATCTAGGCAGCATAGTGGATATGCTTGGAGGGACAGAGGCTGATGTAAAGAAAAGGATCAGCAAAGCAAGGGTAGCTTTCCACCTGTTGAGAAATGTGTGGAAGTCAAAGGTAATTGGAGAAACCACCAAAATACGCTTGTTTAACACAAATGTAAAGTCTGTGTTGCTGTACGGAGCGGAAACGTGGCGAATAAACAAGACCACGCTGAAAAGGATTCAGACATTTGTCAACCATTGCCTGAGAAGAATTCTGCAAATACACTGGATGGACAGGGTGAGCAACAAAGACCTCTGGGATAGAACACACCAAGCCCAAATAGAGATAGAGATCCTTAAGAGGAGATGGGGATGGCTTGGCCACACCTTGAGAAAGCCAAGCACCAACATAACCAGACAAGTCCTGATGTGGAACCCCCAAGGCAAGAGAAAGAGGGGAAGACCAAAAAACACCTGGCGGCATGACCTCGAGGCAGACATCAAGCAAACAGGGAATGGCTGGCAACAACTGGAGAGGATTGCCCAAGACAGGAGGCGCTGGAGAAATGTTGTGGATGGCCTATGCTCCAGGAGGAGTTAAGGGCCTAAGTCAAGTAACTACTGAAGTAGGGATATCATTTTAAACAATTAGTTATACTGGTGCGATGGTTCAGAGGTTTGGTTCTTGTTTTGTGTCAATACAAGGGTGATATGTTAGCCATGTAATACCATTTTGAATATTACACAATGGCATTTTTGCAAAATTATGTACCTGCGGATACGATAATGTAAGAAACTTGCTTATTCATGATTTGTGGTTTATTTCTGTTGTCGGTGCACAGGACAATGTTAGCAGTTACATTGTGTCAGATGTACTCTTTAGCATTGCATGCTGGGATAGAAAATACGTCAACATTTTATTGGCTTATATCTTAGGAACCAACATTGACACAATTGTTATTATAAATGTTGTTCCCCTCTTCAGCCATTCTATGCATACAATGAAACACAGGCATGATGTCAGACGAATTTCCACCTAAGAAAGGTGATGTCCAAACCTCTGTGGTGTGTGAGGGCATATTGGAAATATTATGTTGTATGCCCAGGAGTTTTTTTTTAACTTGATCCAATAAATGGTTGTGTTTGTGGCACGCAGAAGAAATGGAGAATAATTTGTTATGTTGGTTTTTTGAATGTGGAACTGTCCACTGCAGACTAAGTCTTCGTCTGTGGAGTCTCCCCAGTGGACATGTTTCTTCACAAAACATTGAGCCTGAGAGTAGCATCCCATCAGTACAAAGAGCCTCTTTTTGTCAGCGCGCGTTCTACTCTATCAATGACAGTCTGGGGCAAGAGTCAGCGCAGGACAAAACACAACTGACAGACAAAGTGTCAGTCCATAAATCTCTGCTTATTATATGCAAATAAATAACTTTCCTTAAGACCCCCCATTCCTAGAAACATGTCGTGTGTGATTGTTATGCTATGGAGCAGAGGGTACGTGTTTCCAGTTCTGTTATTATAAAACCATTTTATGAAATTGTTGCAGGAAACTCACACATTTAACCAATTTCATGCAAACAAACCAAGCATTCCTGCATATCATAGTAGAATAAACTATAACCAGTAGTTGATATGGAATGGGTTTCAACTTATGGAAGCTGGGGTGGATATTATATGCTTGTCTTGAATGATAACTTTACAGAAAATTTTGTTTAACAAACGAATTATGTGTGCTACACCACCAAGAATAAATCTGCAAAAAAATGGATGAAAGCCTAAAGTGGCAGTATATTTTTGACACAACCCCCTTCACCAATCGTTATTCTAATTCATGTAATGTTGCCTATGTGTAACACGTGGTTATTCTTTCAGTGATGCAAGAGTGGTATAACAATAATTGTGTGACATCGCTGGGGAGGAGACGTGCAATATGTTGTGGATCCACAATCGTAGTAGCCAGACAGTGCTGTCATTGGGAGCTATTCACATAATCCATATAGAAAATTGGATGGCGCTTATGAAAAAAAATTTACTAGTTATAGAATCATGTCATTGTTGGTAGGGTCAAATGTATGAATAATATCACATGTTTTGATTGTTAGGATTAATCTCGCGATTGTTGTTGCACTGAGCTGGAAAACTTGCAAATATGTTGTGATTTTGGGCAATGTTAAGCTGGCTATACATGAGAACATTGTAGAACACATGAGTCTTCAATGTTGTCTAATTACTTTTTTATTTGTTAATGTTAAATCATGTTATATAGAATAAACTACACATATTCTAACGTCATGATCGTCCAAATGTGTCTAAACCTCCCTCCTCAGTTTGATTTTTTGTTAGTCTCATTTCAAATTCATTTTGCAAAAAATCAAACCTACCTAGTATCCACTCAACATGCTAGCTCTGTTTGTGCAACGTTTGTATGTTTTTTTGGTGAAATCAGACAAACTATTAAATTACTTAATGTTCAAAATGGTCAAACATTAATTGAAGTGAAAATGGAAACGCTGAAAACTCAAGAATTTCATCATCATTTAAAAATGTGAACTTTGTCATGTGATCGGCGAGAGGACGGAAGTCGCTCCCGTGATCTACATTGACCTGCACTGTGTTTACAATTTTGCATATCCACTATTTTAGCCTTACCAGATGTAATGAATAAAATTTATTTTTCAACAAAAATAGGTATTTTTTATCAAATCGACTTTGGATGTTACATAAACTATTCACACACTGCATATGTGGAAATCAACAAACCAGATTAGCAATGCGCTAAATCAGTAGAGGATGTCGTCGGCTTTAATGCATGTTTGTTCACACAATGTTCAGCCTCCGGCTTACAGCATCTTCATCCAAAGTGCCTCTTTTTGTGCTTGCTACTCTATCCGTGGCTGTCTGGGACAAGACTCGGCGCAGGACAAATTATAAGTGGAAGACAACTTGTCAGCCCATAAATCTCAGCTGATTATATGCAAGTAAAAACATTCATCTAAGCACAATTCCTAGAAATGTGCATAACATAATGTTGTGGTACCATATAAGTTTCCTTCTTCTACAAGGTCTTACGTATATATAAAACACTATATATATAGTTGGTTGTAGATATAGAGGTTATCTATATATATAGAGGAGAGAGAGAGAGAGAGAGAGAGGAGAGAGAGGAGAGAGAGGAGAGAGAGAAGAGAGAGAAGAGAGAGAAGAGAGAGAGAGAGAGAGAGAGAGAGAGAGAGAGAGAGAGAGAGAGGAGAGAGAGAGAGAGAGAGAGAGAGAGAGAGAGAGAGGAGAGAGAGAGAGAGAGAGAGAGAGAGAGAGAGAGAGAGAGAGAGAGAGAGAGAGAGAGAGAGAGAGAGAGAGAGAGAGAGAGAGAGAGAGAGAGAGAGAGAGAGAGGATGGAACATCAAACTCAATTGAAAGGATCTGGGTTTTAATCATCTTGAGCACTGATGTTTTGAAGCTTGAGGAATTCAGTCACTCCACCTTAGCTCAGTTCAGCATAAATACCTGGCTATAGACAATGGTGGCTATATGAATATTTTGTGCAGTGTTTGTAACATGGAGCAAGTTGGAGCAGGTTTGTCAGGACGTGAATTGTTCTTTTGAGGAAACATGGCAAACCAGCAGAGGTAGATAATTAGATATGGGTTTGTTTGCAGTCCTTATGGACCAGTGTTACAGTTGTGCACCACTCTGGGTTGGCAGCTACGCAGGCGGCACTTTCCCTGCCACAGTAGTGGGCCATGAACCCGCGAAGTCTATAACACTAAGAACACACCAGGCCCGATCCGACCGAACTGGGCCAAACAATCGTCTAGAGTCGGGCTAAAAATGGTTGGTCTGTTTGGTGTGTAACAAGTTCCAGACTCCTGACCGCCGACTACCAGTTCAAATAAAGAATCGGGAGGTTGGCCCAACTATAGTTACTATGGGTTGGTGTGGAACTCCTGGGCCAGACCAACTGGGAGGGAGGGGGTCAGGCAGCCAATGAGAGAGCACCACGTGGTCACCTGAGCATGTGTTAAGTTTTGGGTACATTCAAACGCCAGAGTCAGGACAATGTGTCAACGGGTTGGATGTATCACCAACTATGTGACACCGGAATAGGGAAGTACCCCACTTCCTCCAACTGCCGACAGTTCATCAGTCAGCCCAATGTACAATTAACATTACTGGATAATAATATGTCAGCTAATTGCACATTATATCCTGGTTTCAGGAAAACCCAGCTGAGCACCTGAGAAGAAAGGTGGCTCCTGGGTCAGGGCGACCTGATGCGACCTATGACCTAGATGATGTCATGTCCACCATGTCCGAGACTGACGCCAACGACACAGGACTGTTCAACCGTGGAAACAGACTGCGCTCCAGCCTGCCCATCGTCCGGTCACCAAACAAGTCCCTCGACAAGGCACTGGGTCAGTGAGGTCACGTCATGTGACAGTGACATGTCACGTGTCTATGACAACTGATGAAGTCGTTCTTTTTTGTGCATTTTTGCAAGTTTGGTACATTGGAACATCATTAATATGGATGCTGATAATCAAGAAACTTTGGCATCCAGGCATAATTTCCATATGCTAATACACACTGCTAAACTTCATTCTGGATCCAAAAATCCAAATCAGGCACCAATCCTTAAAATTTCTGAAGAAAATAACTCAAGAAAATAAATCCAGAAAATAACTCAAGAAAATAATTTCATCAATCAACAATTATTTGTTTGTTTATTACTATTAATTATTTGCCTTTTAAATAACAATAATAATAATAGTAATTGACACAAAGAGTTATAAAATAAGAACCACATGCAGCCAGTTATTAATATTATATGTATCGTGTATTTTTAATGTATTTGATATTTAAATAAATAAATGTTACATTGAACTTTTTATAATTATGATCACTATTATTTAGTAATAAAACACATGTCTACTTTGTTTACTTTATTTATTTTTATTTTTTTCTAATTGTTTGGATTTGTGTGGTTTGCGAATGTATTAAGAAAGTGTTGGTAATTCCAAGTTATGGTAGTTTTTATAATAGTTATCATGTTACTAACCCGTTGTTTGCAGGTCTTGTCTACCTCAATCTGCGAAATGAAACAAAGCGAGCTCTCCTACCAAATGAGGTAACATCTATGGACACAGTGCGGGCGTTGTTTGTACGATCTTTCCCTGAACGTCTGTCTATGCGTTGGTTTGAGGAACATCCTCTGTATAGAATCTACGTCCGAGCGGCTGGCACCGACCTCTTCTACGAGCTCGAGAACCTCAGGTATACACTTCATTTTGTACAAGGTGGCAGACTGCATCACCCTCTTCTTCCCCCTGGTTCCTTGTGGGGTGGGAGCGCATCACTTAAGTCTTTTCTGCCCTCTCCACCAGTCATCTCCATCCATCGCGATCTGCTGACATTCTCTTCAGCTCTGGCAGTTCATCCCTGCCCTTTTAAGATTTATCTTAACACTGCATCATGGAATTCCTATATATTCATGGTTCACACAGGTCATCGAGTGCCACATCAAAGATTGATACTTAAACTAAAAGCCCATGGTAATGATGTAATCAACTGGATAGAAAAGTGGCTTACACACAGAAGACAGAGAGTAATAGTAGATGGTGAGATTTCAAACTGGAAATCGGTTTTGAGTGGGGTACCACAGGGATCAGTATTAGGCCCTATACTGTTTTTAATATATATAAATGATTTGGAAGATGACATATCTAGCAAAGTACTCAAATTTGCAGATGACACAAAGGGGTTCAGCAAGGTTACCAGTGATACAGATAAACAAAGTTGACAGGATTATCTAGATACATTAGTTAAATGGTAAGAAAAATGGCAAATGTTATTCAATTTTGGAAAGTGTAAATGTATACAAGCATGGAGGTCGTATCGTAAAAAGGACATAGACAAGCTAGAAAGAATACAACGAAGAGCAACTAAAATGATTCCAGAATTGAGAGACATTAGTTACGAAAGTCGCTTATTACAATGTGGTTTGACAACACTAGAGACCAGGAGACTAAGAGGAGACCAAATAGAAGTGTTTAAATAGTGAACGGTTATGAGGATGTTGATAGGAATATGTTCTTCAAACTTAAAGAAGGCAGTAGAACCAGAGGACACAAAGCAGCATTAGTTAAGGAGCAGTGTAGGTTGGACACGAGAAAGTACTCTTTCAAACAGAGGGTGATAAATGAATGGAACAAACTGCCAAATGATTGTGTTAATGCTAGTAGTGTGAATATGTTTAAAAATAGAATTGACAGATACTTGATAAGGGCGGGCTACATATAGATGAGAAAATTGTTGGACTCTTGATAAGCCAATGGCTTCCTTGTCCACTTGCCATCTGGAACTTGTTGTTTGGGATGGCAATCTTGTTAAATCTTATTAAATCAAAAGATCAGGGAGAACAATATTTTCTCAAGGTCAAGGAAAAGTCAGGGAATTTGAATTATTTCAGTGGAAGGTCATGTTGATGTTTTGTTAAATGTGATTTATTACATTTTAAAACAGTGTTTTTTCTATTTTTAAATATGTTTTTCTTTCATGCACTGAAATGCCAAGTATAAAATAGCAATGACATGCAGTCTTATCATTCCAAAAAGTTTGTTGATAATAATAATGAATGCAGTATTTATATGTCACTGGAATCACGTTTTGTTGTATGGTACATTAGGTCTAACCTAAAATTACACAAAAACATTAATACAGGTAAAACTATGTGTGTGCCTGCGTGCATGCGTGCGTGCGTTTCTGGATTAAATAAAATCAATCATTGTGACCAGCAATATGACACACTCCAAGAGCTTACATCCTTCATGGCACCAGTAGGAAGAGTGACCGTCTCTCCTAGCTGCGTGTGGTCTGTATTGTTAAAGTGGTGCCACCTGGTGAATAACACCAATTGCATCACGGTTTAAATATTATACTTTCTAAAAATAGAATAGGTATTAAGGGGGAGCTAGGGGGCAAGACCCCCAATATTTTAGGTGGGAGCTTGAGTACACTTTAAACCCCCCCAATATTCATCCATTGTTTGCTAGAATCCAGGCCTTCTTTACAGGGACAAATATGTCGGTCTGACCTCCTGCTGCAGTGCATGCTCTGCTCGCAGCCATCAACTTCGGCCCCCGCAATGTTCAACAGCTTCCACCGCCTATGAGCATGTTTTATGGGCACCTGTAATGTGATATGTATCAGATGGCAATATACATAATGTGCTTGGTTGGATTTGAACAGTGTCACAGAAATATCCGTTTATGCCTTGGTACTTTGTACTGCCAGACAATATATTTGATGGCTTCTTGGTATCCAACTCTGGAAATTGCGATGTAACATTGACAGTTATAGTTGCGTTTAGTGATGGTTTACGTAACAGTCATAGTAAAGATGCTGCAAACAATTGTACACAATTATTTGCAATGCACATAATTCAACTTTTTGTAGAAAGGGTAATAGTGATGTGAATTTTTTTTTAATAATGGTATATCTCCTTCCTGGTGTTAAATGTAAAACACTCATAGTTTGGTGCCTGGGATGTATAGTGTTTAAGAGAAGTAGTCTAACATACACACAAACATGCACGCACGCACGCACGCACGCACGCACGCACGCATGCACGCACACACGCACGAGGTGATTATATTAAGATATCACGAAAATGTGACCAGCAATATGACACACTATAATGGCTTAGAACATCCTTCCTGTCGCGAGTAGGAGTGCTTGGATTTAGTTGTGGCAGTGGTGCCACCTGGTGTATATCAAACAAACCAATTTCATCACTTTAAGTACTCTGAAATAGGCTTGATGGGCGATCATGATGTCTGATGGAAATTTACAGTATCTGCTTGACTGGATTTGACTACAAAATGATTAGTACATTGGTAGTTGCTACTGATAACGTGCTGTATACGATGATGTCCTGTTCTGCAACATCCAGTGCAATAGATAAACAGTGTCACACCATTATAAATAGACGCATGCACGTGCCAAACAACTCAAATGGTATATTACCGTTATATTGCATTAAATATGTTGAAATGTTCGTTACGAACTTATATATTAAATACGTTAACGAAGAATAATGTTTCTTTTGCACTTGTTGCTTTAGAATGTTGTACTGGGCTCCCAAGCTCACTCAAAGCAACATTCTTAAACAACTCATGCATAAAACTGAGTGTCATTCGATAAGTGTATATTATTATTACATTTACTTAATTGCATCATCTGTGTGCTCCAGGGACGTGCAAGATCGTAGCATCCTGAAGATCCACGAGTCCGGCCCCAGCCTGCCCAGTGACAGCCCAAGTAGCAGCCCAAGTCGGGATCTGCGACTGAAGGCACTCCAACAAGGCTACGAGTCCGACTCCAGCGCCTGCTCAGCGCCCCCTAGTGTTGGATTCCACTCGCCTCGCTTCCGTGGACCAAGCAAGATGGCTGGCAAATCAGAGGTATGTTTTGCACAGGATTTCCATGGGTCATGGAATTCCTGGAAGGTCATGGATTAAAAAAAAACTCAATTAGTTGTTAAAGTTTTTGTCAAAATATTTTTTTTTGCTAAACAATTTTTTTACGTGTTGACAAGTCAATGTATATATATACTATGCATTTTGTAAGTACAATTGGATACGTCAGTTAATAAAGCAGGTAACCGTGTTTGTTTACCGTATCTTCTATTTATTGTAAACTTATAAATAGCTCTGGAGGCAACAGCATTTCAATACTCTGGCTGACTATTATATAATATGTTGCATTTTACATTTGCATATAAATTATACGAAATGATGTTTTCCACAATATGTTTGGAGCTTTGGGACAAAACAATTTATTTCCAGATAACCATAGCCATGGCACTTCACTTCCTTAACTATCCAGGAATGCAAAATTCCCAAATTTCTACTGACATAATTCAAATTACCTGACCTTGAGAAAGTATTTTTCTCTATGACTGTTTGTTGACCTTTGCAGAGCCCTATGGAGACCCATGTTTCTCCGTGACTGAAATATGAATATATATAAAATACATAACTCTATATTCCAGACTGACCGAACCAAGACCCTGCCAACACAGAACACGTATAAGCAATCTTACGTGAGCCAAACGTCATCCCAGACCCCAAGCCCTAATCCAGGCACCTGGTCGCCACGGCAACAACAACCGGCATACCTGGCTGGGGTCCACAGCAACCAGGGATCACCCCACAGGGCGGCAACCCTGCCTGCAAATCAGGGTGAGTGGAGATCTGTAGAGTTAATGTTCAAGGTATTAACCATTTCAGTTCTCTGGCCCTCATGTGTTGCGATCACTAAATACTGCATTCCCAGTGATGTCAGAAAATCGACTACATCACTTCAAATGTAGATTTTAGCAGCTGCAATGTGTTTTGTGAATAGGAGCACCATATGTATATATTCTGAAAGTAGAATAATCAACAAATAAAACAAGCCAGACAATTTTCGTTACCGCCATTGTGGTAACCAACATGAGATCGATCGAATGTAGTGGCATCGCCACTGTTAGTATCAAGTTCACCACCGTCGACAATTTAAAATTGCATTGTTTTGATGACTGGGCAATTGTTTTTATTTAGTAAAAATAAACAGAGTTTCCACATTTAAAGCAAAAATTCCTCTGATAACAACTTTGATATGTACTTTGATTTATTTGATATGTACTTTGATATGTTCTTTGATATGTTCTTAGATATGTACTTTGATATGCAGGTCAGTATATACACTGATATGTACATGAATATGTACTTTAATATTTACTTTGCTATTTTCTTTCACATGTATTTTGTTATTGTAGGGGGCCCCAGCACCCACCACCAATCTCTTGCCTACCTCGCAGATGCCAATGGTCCACCAGATGGCAGGTTGCCACAGAGTCGCAGTTACCACGACTACCATGCAGATGAGAAGCCGGGAAGGAACGGGTCACCCCCAGTCATCCCCGAACAAAACAGGTACTTTTGAACAATGTTAATTTATGATAAATATCAACTAAAATAGTGATGTTTACAAGTTGACTAGTTTGACGGGTTTGTAATATTACTATGACTGACACAATAATTTGTTAACTATTTGCAAGCTAGGATGGGGCTCGCATTGTCAAAAACAAATGGTTAGGTAGTCTCAAATCAGTTTGAAATTTCAATTTGTCAACAGTTCATTGAGTACGCTGAGGAGATATTTTTAAGATAAATGAACCATTTCTTCACTGATTGTAGATGAAATACCATATAATATTGCAGATTAATAAAATATTGAGCTTTTCATTTATTTGGCTTTTCATTTACAAGATTTTAAAAACATGTTTCTAAATGTAAAAAATAGCCACAAAATTTGAAAATATATAATTTTGAGAAAATCCCCAAAGAAATAAATGTCGTGCGTGCGTGCGTGCGTGCATGCGTGCGTGTGTGACAGTGTCACTGATAACTTTAAGGTAGATTTTCGTTAACATAAACAAATTACGTCTGCTACACCCCGATTAATGAATGAATGAATTAAGCAAAAGTTGAATGACAGCCTAAAATGGCAGTGTAATTTTGACACAAACCATTCACTAATTGTAATCCCAAACCATGTAAAGTTGCCTACATGTAAGATGTGTTCATATGCCAAATTGCAGTGTTGTTATTTTTCTAAAAGAGTAAATTAAGCATAATTTCCACGTTGTTAGTGATAACAGAAATGTCAGTTAATATGCTTATCATGCTTGCTAATATTGACATGTCCCTTTAATTTGCCGCCATGGCTCTAGAATCTGTATTTATAACGTGTTGTCGTCTACGATATCAGGTTACGCCAGCCATCTAACAAACATGTGTCAGGACGTGTTTGCGATCATTTTGATTTACCCATTATCTGCGTGGTTACTAGGTCACAGTTACACGCCATTTTCATTCATAGTTTCAAAGGCACAATAAACTACGTTAGTGCAGATATTTGCTGGTTTAAGGACATGATTTAGTTAGGTAGATATAATACTGTTGTGTACTGGAATCACAGTAACCAGACAATATGTTCAAAGCTTGGCGCTCACGCGGTCGTTACTATGGAAACATCATCAGCGTTTGTAAAATAATTTGTACGGTGTTAGTGCCGGGTGATTATTTGTGGTGTCGACATTCAGTTCAATATTTCCTACCATGTTATCAGAAAAAAAATGAAAAAATCAGCTGACACGTTAACTGCCCCAGTTAACTTAAGTTCTTGGTGTTGCCACTAGATGTCGCATGGACAAGATGGAGGCGCAGCTGGCCAACTTGACTGCGTGGGTCCACACGGCTGTCATCAAACAGGGAAGCTCAGAGGGGAGTAGACCTGGAAGCAACAACAGCATCTCCGACAGCTCCTACTCCACCAAGAGCAGTAAGTGTAGACAGTTACATACATAGCATCTCAGAGAGCTCCTTTAGCATCACAGACAGCTCCTACTCCACCAAGAGCAGTACGTGTAGACAGTTACATACATAGCATCTCAGAGAGCTCCTTTAGCATCACAGACAGCTCCTACTCCACCAAGAGCAGTAAGTGTAGACAGTTACATGCATAGCATCTCAGAGAGCTCCTTTAGCATCACAGACAGCTCCTACTCCACCAAGAGCAGTACGTGTAGACAGTTACATACATAGCATCTCAGAGAGCTCCTTTAGCATCACAGACAGCTCCTACTCCACCAAGAGCAGTACGTGTAGACAGTTACATACATAGCATCTCAAACAGCTCCTTTAGCATCACAGACAACTCCTACTCCACCAAGAGCAGTAAGTGTAGACAGTTACATACATAGCATCTCAGAGAGCTCCTTTAGCATCTCAGACAGCTCCTACTCCACCAAGAGCAGTACGTGTAGACAGTTACATACATAGCATCTCAGAGAGCTCCTTTAGCATCACAGACAGCTCCTACTCCACCAAGAGCAGTAAGTGTAGACAGTTACATGCATAGCATCTCAGAGAGCTCCTTTAGCATCACAGACAGCTCCTACTCCACCAAGAGCAGTACGTGTAGACAGTTACATACATAGCATCTCAGAGAGCTCCTTTAGCATCACAGACAGCTCCTACTCCACCAAGAGCAGTACGTGTAGACAGTTACATACATAGCATCTCAGAGAGCTCCTTTAGCATCACAGACAGCTCCTACTCCACCAAGAGCAGTAAGTGTAGACAGTTACATACATAGCATCTCAGAGAGCTCCTTTAGCATCTCAGACAGCTCCTACTCCACCAAGAGCAGTACGTGTAGACAGTTACATACATAGCATCTCAGAGAGCTCCTTTAGCATCACAGTGACCTCTTACTCCACCAAGAGCCGTACGTGTAGACAGTTACATACATAGCATCTCAAACAGCTCCTTTAGCATCACAGACAGCTCCCAATCCACCAAGAGCAGTAAGTGTAGACAGTTACATACATAGCATCTCAGAGAGCTCCTTTAGCATCTCAGACAGCTCCCAATCCACCAAGAGCAGTAAGTGTAGACAGTTATACACATAGCATCTCAAACAGCTCCTTTAGCATCACAGACAGCTCCCAATCCACCAAGAGCAGTGAGTGTAGACAGTTATACACATAGCATCTCAAACAGCTCCTTTAGCATCACAGACAGCTCCCAATCCACCTGCTGCCCCACCCCCTACTACCCCCACAGCCTCCTGCCCCACCCCTCCAGCTTCACCCCCTCCGGCTCCCATCTCCTCCTGTCCCATCCCATCCTGCTCCCATCCCCTTCTGCCCCACCCTCCTGCCCCACCTGCTCTCACCTTCTCCTGCCCCACCCCCTCCTGATCCTACCCCCTGCTATCCACACACCCTCCTGCCCCACCCCTCCAGCTTCACACCCTCATGCCCCACCTTCCAGCTTCACCCCAGCATTCCCCAACCCCTACTACCTCCACACCCTCCTGCCCCACCCCTCCAGCTTCACCCCTCATGCCCCAACCCCTACTACCCCACACCCTCCTGTCCCACCCCTCCAGCTTCACACCCTCCTGCCCCACCCCTACTACCCCACTTCCACCCCTTCCTGCCCCACCCCTCCAGCAGTGCATTAGTTGTTCCCTGGTTTAATTTATTACGATAATTTTTATTATTGAGAAAATATAGTTAAAATATGTACGTAATACTTGGTATCAATGGGGTAAATGCCATAGAGCCAATCATATATGTTTGTGCTCCACACTCCCGCTGCTTGTTTGAGTACATGCTATGTCACGTATGTGAGCATATGAGTAAGGTTTGATAAATATTTTGGGTTTGATTTAGGGCTAATAAGATTTGCATGTTTTTCAGAGGCTGGCAGTGCCACCCCAACCCCCATACATTCACCCGAGTGTGATTTGGGGTGCCAAGGTACAGGAATGAATAATGCATGGCTGTGTTTGTGTTCCCATTTATTATCTGCGATATAGCTTAATTATGCAGTTTTTAACACCATTTTCAGTTCCTGTGAGCAAGAACGTGTGATGAAGTTTCTCATTTTGAAAACACAAATTCAAAATGAAACACAAGTTGAAAATGAAACCAGCGAATTTTATATTTAATTGGATGAAGCTGAAAACTGTTATATAACTAAAATGTTTATAGAAATTTGTAGCAGTCATTTTTTTTTACGTTTGTGTTTTGGATTACCCCCATTGTAATGCAATCTAGAATGACAATTATATATATTTTTTGTATCAATACAAATTCTGTACTTAGGTACAATGCTAATTTAAAAGATTGTTTATAGCTTAATGTTTTTTTATGCAATGCAAATCTAGGCTCTTTGCAATGGCTAAAAAATATTAAATTGATTAAAACAAAATTGACAATTTGGCTTGATAATACCAAATCTTATCATGAGCCCAGTAAAATTGGTTAGTAAGTAACCGCTTTATTATTAAGGTTATTGAAATAGTTTTTATCCGATTGTTGCAGAATGTTTTTATCTAATATAAGTTGTCAGAATTTGTTATCAAAATGTGAAATAAGGTCACTGTTCTTTCATCGTAGCCTTGTTCTCTGGTATGTTCATTGTAATCGGAATTGTTGCTAAGACCAAAGGCTAACCTGACAAAAAATAGGCTATGATGGGCTTATATTTTCTTAATCTGGATGTGAATTGTTCATTTTCAGTCACGTTTTGTGTTGTGTGTTTGTGTTGCGCTATCATTACACTGCTCTTGTGATTTTGCTTCTGAACCTAATGTTATTGAGACTAGCACATGTGGGCAACTTACGTCGCAAGTGACAACAATTTCAGTCGCTTGCGATTGATCTCCACTCCACGGGAGACTATTTTAGCTGCATGGCTACAATCAGCGCACGCCATATAGCAATAATAAAAACAAAAAGACATCCGGCAACTTTACCATTTATTCTTTATTTTTATTTATTGCCCATTAACTTACTCAATTATTGTATTGTATATGCTGATTCATAGGTGAGTTACGTTCGAGTGTAGTTGCCTCGGATGCTACATTTTTGGATTCGAAGGACTTGTATCAGCATATGCAGATCGGCTGAATGAACCTGTCACTAAAGACTGAAATTTAATTTGTGTGCACACAGAGTATTTCGAAGTGATTTTAGCCTTTACGCAAGAGATTTTTGTCTCCAATGTTAAACATGTTTTCATTGTTTGATATTTTTTCTTGTCGATTGCAATCAAGATCTGTCTGCTCTGCCTTCACGCAGAGTAGATTTCAGCAACATCGTTCGCAAGAGATCAACATCTCCTGTGACTTGCAACATAAATTGCTCGTGTGCGCTATTCTTTATGTATTACTCAAATAACGTGGTTAGTCATATTATTGCAAGTCAGTGCCTCAATATTGGCTAATTCATGGTGTCATGCCAGTTGCCTGGCCTGTTGCATGGAGTCACACATGACTGACTTCATTCCATCTCAGCCACTGTGACTAACTCACTACTGGCCCAAGCACTGGGCTTACACCAAACTGGGTACTGGTTTTGAATAATAAAGCAATGTTTGAAGAAACTAATAGTTTATAATAACTAATTATTTTAATCATAACTGAAAGTCTAATTGGCTGTAGTTTACCCCAGTTGACTATATCTGACATTACATTATTTTGAATGGTTATTTATGACGTTGCAGTTCCTTAATTTTTGTGTTGTGCTATTTTCTTTGTTGCTCTCATATTTTGGCAACTTGATTTGCTTGTGTTGCATTTGAAAGCTATTGTTCAGTAGACATATTTTGTTACAGATAATCTCTCATCAGGTTTGGGATAAATTAGTAACACTGTTTACATTAATGACATCATTTTCAGTTAACTCCATTGCAGTTATGTATTCAATGTACTGTATTTGACATACTATACGGTACAGTAGTACCTGCCTTGAAAAGACACTTCTGTATCCAAGAAAAAGTTCCCTACATGGCAGGTGTCCGGTGCGCAGACAAAAGCTCACATGACATAAGCTCACAAGACATAAGCTCACACACCCTTAATGAAAAAAGAGACAAAAGCTCACAACTAAAATAAATTTTTCCATGTCAAATTTATTTACAGTAACACACAATATGAGTAGGGTGTGTAGTGTGTGTGTGTGCGTGCGTGCGTGCGTGCGTGCGTGCGTGCGTGCGTGCGTGCGTGCGTGCGTGCGTGCGTGTGTGTTATATAGTATAATTAGAAGAGATCAAGGGATAATATGAAACATCTTGTGAGTAAATCCAATGAGCAGATCTCATCTTTCCTATAAAAGGACTAACCTTCCAGCATATATCATTCATTCATAGACATTGCAATTAGTGATCCCTTTGATGTAATGACTTCTGATGGCTTCCTTGTCAATCAAAGGGAGATTATCCTCAATTATGTAGTATAATTAGAAGAGATCAAGGGATAATATGAAACATCTTGTGAATAAATCTAATGAGCAGATCTCATCTTTCCTATAAAAGGACTAATCTTCCAGCATATATCATTCATTCATAGACATTGCTACAACTTGCTGCGCATATTAAATCATGGAGATCATCAGAACCAACAAGGGAGGAGACAAGCTTTGTCTGGATGGCTACATGTACCTGAAGAAGAGGAGCTACAAGAACTGGATCCGGTGGCAGTGCAATCGGCAGAGAACAGCCGGGTGTATGGGTGGACTCGCAACTGATGACACGTACGAGAACCCTCGGTCTCAGGTGAACCACAACCATCCAGCAGACAGGACAGGAGTTGAGGTCACCAAGCTACGCACAACCATGAAGGCAGTGGCAAAGCAGTCAAGAAGTCGGCCAAACCAGATCCTTACACAGGCTCTCCTTGAAGCAAGTGATGAAGTCCGTGCCAACATCGGGAAGATCCAGACATGCAAGCGGGATCTTCAGCGTCAGCGCCGTGAATGTCTACCCAATGACCCAGCAACTCTTCCAGAGCTGGTCATCCCTGACGAGTGGACTCTCACCGGTGGAGCAGACCCACGGCCGTTCCTTATCCATGATTCTGGCCCTGGGCAGCATCGGCGTGTTGTGGTATATGCTGCAGAGGGGCAGCTCCGTAACTTAGGGCAGTCTGACACTTGGTTCATGGATGGTAACTATGCCATGAGTCCCGGTGTCTTTGAACAGCTCTATGTGATCCGTGCCCATCTTGGAGAGTCTGCGGTTTCCTGTGTATATGCGTTCCTTTCTGGGAAGAGTACACAGATCTACCAAGAGCTGCTTCAAGCAGTTCTCGACAAGATGGAGACCATGCAGATCTACCCAGACCCCCGTGTTGTCATCACTGACTTTGAATTAGCAGCTATTCAGTCAGTAGCCTTGGTGCTTGGACCTCAAGTGACAACACAGGGGTGCTTTTACCACCTGTCCCAGAGCACGTGGAGGAAGATCCAGGCGCTGGGGAAGACTGAACTGTACCGCACCGACGACGACATCAAGCACTTCTGTGGGATGCTTGATGGGCTGGCCTTCCTCCCGGAAGACAAGGTGCAGGATGGCATGGCATATCTGAGGGAGCACACACCAGACGGGATGGAGGAGTTAGTAGACTACTTTGATTCCGTGTATGTAACTGGAACCTTTCGTCGTGTTCAACAAGGACCAGTGCAGCCTGGAGCTCCTCCACCACCACTACGCGTCCGGAACATTCCACCACGGTTCGGCATACCCATCTGGAATGTGCACCAAGTCACTCTGGAGGGACGGGATCAGACGAACAACGCCTGTGAGGGCTGGAATACCTCCTTTTCACAGCTCATCGGGCATCAACACCCATCCTTCTGGACTGCAGTGGACAGGCTCCGTCGGGACTATGCTCTAGTAAGCACGCAGCTACTGCAGCACACCAGAGGGCAGCTCATCAAGAAGCGCCAACGACGATCCTACGTGGAGCTACAGAAGCGCCTTCGAACCCTCTGCCAGGACTTTGTAGCTGAACGCAGATCGTTGGCTGACTTCCTCAGTGCAGTGGGGCACTGCATCCGCCTAGAGTGAATTTCTATGTAACACCTGTGATATTTATGATATTTCATTTATATGTGATATGTAACACCTGTGACATTTATATGTGATAAGTAACACCTGTAACATTTATATGTATATGTATATATTTGTGTATAATAAAAAAATTAAAATTGTGAGCTTTTGTCTCTTTTTTCATTAAGGGTGTGAGCTTATGTCTTGTGAGTTTATGTCTTGTGAGCTTATGTCTTGTGAGCTTTTGTCTTGTGAGCTTATGTCATGGAATCCAGGTGTCCCCTCATCGGAGGGACAGGCATGTTGGAGTGGTGGGTTCAGTACTACAAATATATGGTAGACATGTGCGGATGACGGATGTTATCAATTAACTTAATAATACATAAACAGGCTGTACAGTAAGGATATAAGCGAGGTACATATACTACAAATAAGGCGCATGAAGTGTTCCCATGTCTGCCCCCAGTGTTGTATTAGTACTGCATATACTACATATACTACAAATAAGGCGCATTAAGTGTTCCCATGTCTGCCCCAGTGTTGTATTAGTACTACATATACTACATATACTACAAATAAGGTGCATTAAGTGTTCCCATGTCTGCCCCAGTGTTGTATTAGTACTACATATACTACATATACTACAAATAAGGCGCATTAAGTGTTCCCATGTCTGCCCCCAGTGTTGTATTAGTACTGCATACTAAATTGCATTTCAGACTGTTTATCTGATTTTTATGCAAGGCATATTTGTGAATCTCAATTGCGATTTCAAACCGCCTAAGCGAAGCCAACATCAGCGATTGATGTCGGCGGCAGCGTCAAACAAACAACAGGTTGACACTCGTTCACTGACATTGTTCACCTGTCTCTTGAGAATTGTCAAAAGCAATTCTAATTCTAAGTAGGGTTATGCAGGTCCATTTGGTATTTCCCCCAGCGGCAGAAAATCGGGGTCCACGACCAACAGCCTTATATCCAAATCCGCGATATAACATTGTTTTTCCCACTACACACTGCGCTGTTTGTCCGTCGCCATTTTGGAAATAAAATATTTCTTTAAAAAAATTACGAAAATAATGATTACTGTCCACCTTAGCAGGGACAGAAAACCAAAATATCCTGTCCGCTGTCCACGTTCACCAGGTGTCCCCTCATCACAGGGACATTAACATGGTAAAACAGTCCGTACATTGAGAAAGTGTCCCGACATAGCAGGTGTCCGCTCATCGGAGGGTCCGTTAAAGGCAGGTACTACTGTACCATGAAAAAGAATTGTGCCATGGAAAAATGTTAAAAAATCTGTAATTATAAGCATACAAAAACAATTTTCTCTAAGCGTTAAGTTAACTGTTTAACACCAGTGGTGTCATTTGGTGACTAGAGTAGAACAACTGAAAAGTGGTGCCAACTGTTTAACACTAGATGGCGACAATTCAGTACCACACTAGTAAAATTCCAATAACTATGGATCCTGCTGATTAAAAATGGGTGTACACTAATTAGGGCATGTACAGTTAATGGTTGAATATGGTATGTTGTTTAAAATGTAAATTCTGACAAAATGTAGATTCACTAAGTGTATCAAGTGAAAGCATTCATCCAAATACAATCAGCAATTTGAATTAGCTACTTTGTTCTGATGTATATCCAAAAAAGAGTATGGTTTTTTTTTATTGTAACAATGTTACATAGTATAAACTGTTCATAATTGTAATACATTGAACAACCAAATGTGTTTTAATGAACCATAATTTATTCATATAATTTTCTGTTATTTGTTTCTTGTTTCGCCTTGAACAGATGTAGTAGGAAAACAGAGGATCTTTGATTTTTAGATGCTTTCACTGTGCCATGTTCGGCTGATTCCAGGCATGACAGACTTCTCATCTACAGACTGCCGGCCGATGACGAATGCAAGAGTTCAGCAGTCTATATCTGATCTGCAACATAGGGCGACACAGCTGAGGTCAGAGGTCACTCAACTCAAACAGATGCAACTGGCCAACATGGCTGTCATGAGGGACACGATTCAGGATGCGTTCCTCAAGATAAAGGTGACTGGCTGTACTGTGGTTGTTTTATTGCTATTGAGCTAGAGAATGTGTGTATGTCTTGCTCCTCCTAAACTAAATGTTTTGCATCTCAGGCACCAAACTGTCAGGGATTCATTTACAACTCCAGGAAGAATCTGGGTCTCCCAAAGGTTTTGGCTCCATAGTAGTGTTTTGTATTGTAAAACATATTTTTGTCGAAATTCACCCCTTTATTACCCCTCATAGAATTACCCTTCATGGACTGTTTGCACCACTATGCATGTTTGCTATCATTGTTCCAAGTTACGTAAACCATCGCCTGCCATGTAATGTCTTAATGGGAGTCTCTCTGATAATGTATTTGTTGTTATTTATTATTTTCCATGCATAAATACTTTGGTAAAAATAACAAATGAAATTGCGTAACATAGGTTATCAGGGAAACTAGTGACATTGTATGACATAAATAATTGGCGGTAACAAGTGAACTTGTGTGACATAACAGATAATCAAAGATAACAAATGAACTTGTATGACATAATAAATAATCAAGGATAACAAGTGAAATTGTGCGACATCATAGATAATTGAGGATAACATGAAATTTCAAGATATCATAAATAGCCAAGGATAACAAGTAAAATTGCGTGACATCCTGACTCAACATTTCAGTGATTGGTTGGTATATGTTACAGGTGGCTGTGTCGAATGTTCCTGGAGCGAATAACCTTCCCGTGAGACAGAACCGCCAGCTGGTTGACAAACAAATAAAGAGCTACAGTGAACTGACAAGGAAAGTGGAAGACGATCTCAGGTTGGCATTTACTTATTGTCAGTTACACAGAAAGGTTATTATTACTAAAGTTTGCCCCAGAATTGTGACATTTCTTCTTCTCTTACATGCAGTGAGTTTGTCAGAAGATACCATGTCCTGTTCGTTATAGAGAGGTTTGTCTTGTAGAGACCTGGAGGCCTCTGTGGAGGGAGTGAAGAATGACGTGCTGAATAAGAAGTGTCGGGCCAACATGTCTGACGTCGAGTCAATGGCCCTTACTCTGAGTACTGTCAGTAAGACACTAGCTGACCTCAAAGGTACCACTCCTTTTAGTTTCAGTAGCAAGTGGTGGTAATATGTGATCTTTCAAGATCAACCCAAACCACTGCCATTGAGTTATTATGCTCTAAACTACCTATGAGTTATTATGCATTGAGAGCTTAATTTTGTACCCATCCCAAGCTAAACCACAAATTTACAGCTCAGAAAATTACCATTCACAAGTAGAGAACCAGCAATAAAAATTTCTTCAGGCTTTTTGCCAGGTACCTTGCAGTTTAGAATGTATATGCTCATTCTTATAGAGGACAATCATTTAGTAGAATAAATAGTCTACTAATTATGTAAATGTTGGTACTAAAAAAATTAATTGACATATCTGACAAGGGCAAGCACACATAAAACAATTGCAAATCCTATAGTCTCTTTAAGATGTGAGCATTAAAACATTTAGACAGCCATAGTCACTTTTAAAAACAGATGAAATGCAGAGCATTTCTTGGACCAGGTTGAAATTTATCTCACAACAAGAATTCACAAATTTCTTCAACTTTATAGTTCAGTGTTATGACACATTTGATGTTACCAAATTGTATTATATGATACAATGCACAAGTAGAGTCAGACGCTGTTATTTTATAAATGCTAACTTGTGAGAAATGTTTAAGAAATGATGTACCATGTTGGAAAGGTTAGAACACTGTATTTAGATTGTAAAAAAAAAATATTTTTAAGATTAATTATTGTTTCTTATTTTTCAGCGAAGTTTCCTGCACTTCACGATATGATGAAGAAAGTCATGTCAAGTGAAATGGAAATTGTTGTGAAGGAAGAGAGGTATGTGGTTTTATTTTGTCCTTGGTGCAGTGTGGCTTGTCTCTGGGACACACCACTAGATTGCAGCACTGTCTTTTTGAGGGCTTCGAGTTGGCTATGATAATTTTGCTAGAAATAATCCTTTGTTAATTGGCACACAAATTTGTTGTTTCATTTTTGCATATTGAAACAAACTTTGACAGTATGGTATTTAATGTTTTCTATAACTTGCATCAAAATATGCACAACTTGTGTTAATGATGCAAACGATGCAATAACATTTCTGTTGTGTTAATACATTTTACATTTTTGTTCCACACAGATGAGTTGCCATATTGTAAATATGTTGTCACATTTTAGTTTACAGAGCTCCTATTGGAGAGTGGTAACAACAGAAAGTGCTGCTTCCAAGTATGATTTCATGGAGACCACATTAAAATCATTCCATTTCATGTTATGGCACGTCAGCTTCTGGTTTAATAGTGTACATTATTGTTTTTACATTAAAATATAGCAGATTTAAACTTATTTGTTTTAATTATTTGTGTAATGCAACATTTAAATATTTTATATTCACAATTGATTAAGAACTATTATTAAACTTATGCGGAGCTGTGTAATTTTTTCTGTTTGATAAGAATTATTCAGGAATATATTTGCTTAGTGTTGTCTTGTGTGTTAATATTACTACACATTGTGTTGTACACCTTGTTTATTTCGCACTTCTCTTTCTAGGGTGTTATTCAGTTGGTGGTTCTACAATCCTTGTGTATAACATGTTTTTCACTGTTCCAGCAGATTGCAAGTCACTTTTTAATATGAATTGTATTATTTTAGATCTTAGAGGTTCAAAGTCTGATTGTGTTTATAGTAAAACCATGTTATGTATTGTCTGTTCTCAGATCTTGTCTGCCCTAGTGTGTTTTAATGATCCACAATTGTCTTTAAATAATTTGACCATTTTCTGATTAATTTTAATATTTAAATATCAAGTTTAAATTGCATGGGTGTCAGTGATATTACCATAATAATGATAATATAACATCTATTGCGCTAAAATCCTTGGCAAACCCAAGCTCAGCAGCGCACCAAACCAAAACGTGTTAAGCAATTCATAATGTTATTCTGTGAATGCCAGACACCGATATATTGTGTTTGCTGGACATTTTTTACAGTTGTCTAAAGCACATATGGATGTGATCAAGGTGTTAGAATAGATATAGTTTATACTGTATAACATGATTTTGCAATAGAAACTCAGACTTTGTACCTTTTTGTGTCTTGTAATTTGTTTGAAATGTTCATAGAAGCATGTAAAACAATCTCTGGAGTAGCAGAATTGTTGCGTTTGTTTTGTTAGCTACTTCATGTTTTGTTAGCTACTTCATGTTTTGTTAGCTACTTCATGTGTTCTTGTATTGTTTTCTATTATTTTCTTGTTTGCTTTCAATGTTTGTGTTGCCCCATGTGTAGATTTATCAAGGATGAACCAGAAAGAGTAGAAAGTGCTTTGAAAAAGTGCAAGAAACTGACTGGAACTTTGTATACGTTGAAGAGGTGAGGATGGTTTCAAACAGGGAAAAAATCTAATCGATAACTGGTTTCCTTGCATTGGGTGCATATCGTTGCACCTATGAGAGTACTTGAAAACTAACAATTTGTAACTATAATCAAGAATATCATGCAAGTGGTTAACTAAATATACCTCGTTGAACACAAAAAATCTTTTTGCATGGACACCACCATATTTGTTCAGAATCCTACGCCAAGATTGCTGACTAGTTTTCCCACAACTCCAATTTTAAACGCCTGATAGTAGACGTAGAAAATTTTAGTCACATATTTGCCAGTTGCCAATAAGTTTGGACATGCTGTTTGTGTCTAAAACACTAGATGGCATGATAGTCCATTCTTTCATTGTTTACTAACCGCCTCACATTCCAATTTGACAGTTGTCTTGATTGAGTGTTTGCGTTGTGTCGAAGCCTTCGGCTGAGGTATATGCTGTAAGATTGTCAGTACCGCTTCAGGCTTTAACGTTCTCCATCGCCAACATTTTGAAGGATCTTGACCCATTAGTTGATGAAAATGTATCAACCTCAAAACATGATTCTTCAAGATGGGCCGAACAAAGTCCAGCATATCGCATGGGCTTCCAACCAGCGTGCCCGCAATTGTGAATCCATTGCTTCAGTACTGTCTGTTTTTCCAAAGGAAATTTTAAAAAGACAACTCTGCCTCGCTGAATCATGTTTACATCCGAATGCTGCCCAGTACAGCATTGTAAGAGTTTTTGCTGTGTGTAAATCCAATATAAAAACAAATAAAAATGTAACTGCTCATCTCAACCATGTTAAAAATACATTCGATATGCACAGCCTACGTCACAGCCACGTTGGGGGGTTAAGGGGCTGCTCACCGCTGATTGGTCAAAATTGCAAACACTGATGAATATGGCAGCTTCACGAAAAATGACATTAGACCCGAATTTCACACTTTTAGAACAGATTCCCAGTAAACCACTTGCGTGATATTCTTGATTATAGTTGCAAATGGTTAGTTTTTGGGCCCTCTTATAGGTGCAAAGGCCCAAAACAATGCCTTTGGTTTCACTTTAACTTGCAGTAGTTAATATTAATTAGTTAACTTTCAAACTACTAGTTAACTTTACTTTGTTAACAAAGATCCAGTATTAACTTAATTAGTTAATCTAGTAGGTTAGTACCCCCATGCCTGATGAAAATGGAGTGTTGACAGAATTTTACAGCAAATCTTATATTCTCTGTTTGAATTAGCCAGGATTAGTGCTTGACACTCACCTGTTGATGCAGGTAAAGACAAATTTAGCATAGGAAATTTGGGAACACAGATTAACTACGAAATTTGGGAACCCGTAAAATATAAATTATCAACTGAACTTGTTAACTTTATGAATTAATCATTTAACTTGTAAAATATGAGTTAACTTAATTGAAAACAATTCAACATTAACTAGTCAGTCTAGTAGATTAATCGCTAATCTAGTAGATAAATAATTTGCTCAGTAGTTTTCATAAAATAATGCTTCCTACAACTAGACAAGGACTCCCCTACTATCGAACACACACCATATTAAATACACCATAAATGGTGTAAAGAAAATATAAAAACACAATATGCATAATTTTCTCAAAGTGTATCCTCAGTATTCTGTTGATTAAGTGTGGGTAAGCATAAAAACCAGGTGGCAACACTCGAACTGTTACTTCAAATTCAACTTATCTGTAAAATTCCAGTCAGAATTTACCCACAATGTGAAAGCTAAATCAAAGACAAAACTGACGTGTGTTCACCTGACGTGATGATGTATACACAACAGGAGATTGACTTTTTAAAAGAGAAACTTGACTATTGACTTCTCGGACTGACTAGATTCACCTTTATTTCAGTGTACAGGTATATTGCATATGCTGTGTTCCCCTTATTTATAAGTTTAAATACAATTGTTTGGTTACATGATGCATTCGCAATATCGACTTCAATTGCTGATTCCTGACTGAGGTTGCCAACTTTATTCAGTTGATAAATTATTTTAAATGTGTTATTTTATTGCTTTGCACCTAGATTGTTCAATGCACTGTCACAATGGGATTTGTTATATAATATGTTTGTGTCATATCTTGATCATTGAATGTTATATTTTACAAAATATTAAATTTGTGCAACATACAATAGACATTTCACCTAGCACCTAGTGGATTAAAATGGCATAATATTAATTGACAACTGTTATTATTCATCATTATTTTCTATTTGCATGTCTTTGTACCGTTGTGATCAATTCACCATACCCTGTACAAGAAGACTCACCAGTAATATAACAGGGGTGTTTGGGGGCCCCAGCGAAGGAGGAGACAGAGTTACTGTCACTTGACACTGCCTCCTCTCCTGTCATATATTCTTCTAAAAAGATCAAACACTCCTTATTTATTTGTTTCAGTTCAAACAGGTACAAGGACCCAGTAACATGATTGATAAAAGCTACCTGACTAAACAACATGCATGATACATTGTACACATAAATATATACATATATAATAAATAATAAAAATGGTACAAACCATCCAAGACAACAATTTGCAGCATACTAGATTAAAACATGCAAAGCAGGCATGTATATTAAAACATGTGAAACAGCCATGACAAGCTACACTTACATAACTTATTTTGAACTGCAGACCTGAAGGTATTGGCATCCATAAATATATCACATCGATGTTCAAGTCGTTTATTTATACGGTACCTTCGTCTCCTTGCAGACTTGCCTTGGTGCAGGAAATGCAGCCGCTGAATGTGCCAGATCTGAGCACAAAGACAGTCGGAACATGCGAAGACAGGAAGGCTGTTCTTGAGAGCATACAAGCAATGATCCCAAATCACCAGGCTCGACTGGAATCTCTTCAGGTAATGTCGCTAGCGGTCGGGTTTTCAAGCACTGCAAGTGTAATAATAATAATAATTAACTTCTATGGCGCCTATATCCTCAGGAACCTGAGCTCAGAGGCGCAACAAAACATAATCATTAAGTGTAATTGTGAACAGGGACGCACAAAAGTCGTTATCTGAACGAGGGACAACCGAATATTTATGCTGGAAATGTAATTTGGAATAAATTTGTGAGTTTTTTCGGAAGATAGCTACAGTTTCAGATGTTTTCGAAGTGATGTGGAGTTCATTCCAGACCATAGATGCAGCACATTTGCCCAAGTTAAGTTTAGTTTTATAAAAAATAAGTTGTGAAATGGGTGATCTCAGCTGCCTAGAGATATTTGAAAGATGCAGGAGACTAGCCAAATAGTGTGGTTGTTGTGTAGATAGAGCAGAATATGTAAGAGTGGACAGCTTAAAATGTATTCGATAAGTAGCAGGAAGCCAGTGTCACTGTTTAAGTAGTAGTAGTGATTGCTACAACTTGTATTGCTAACTACATAAAGTTCCGATGACACCCCAACCGTCTCAGTCTTTCGCTGCCTTTTCTGCTTTGTTTCATGGACCATTTCTCATAGTAATTTCACTGCAGTTGTATATGTTTCCATTGGTCGCCAACCGCTCTCTCCCGTGCTTGTAGGGTAACCATTAGTGTGAAATACAACCAGCATCGAGGCATCGATCATACAAAATCAGCTCCGCTGGACTGGCCACTGTCACAGTGGCCAGTCCAGCGGAGCTGATTTTGAGAGAGCAGAGATCAGTTGGTGACCAATGGAAACATATACAACTCCAGTGAGATTACTATGAGAAATGGTCCATGAAACAAAGCAGAAAAGGCAGTGAAAGACTGAGACAGTTTGTGGTGTCATGCCAGACTCCCACCTCCCCCAACAAGTACTATTCTCCCAGCTCTCTCATAGATTGAGAACCCTTCGTGGGCAGAGAAAAAGATTTAAAGACACTGCCAAGCAGTACGTGAAGAAGGGTCATATTAACACTTGGGAGGACATTGCTGCCGACCGTCAATTTTGGAGCCACAGCATCCACCAGGCAGCTGCCCACTTCGAGACTGACCGCCTACGTCACGAGGCGGCGAAGCGGCAGAGGAGAAAGGAGAGGGAGATGTCTCAACACCTGCACATCTTCCTTCCACCCGGAACCTCCTACCCCCAATGCAATAACATCTGCAAATCAAGAATCTGGCTCCTGAGTCACCTCAGGACCCACGACCAACCCCTGGCAGACGTCATCCTCGTTTCGAGGGACTGCTGATGATGAGGACTGTGTGAAAGCAGTCTCACCACAAGACGTCATTAATCCACAGCAGTCACTGTGTTCTTGCTTTTTGAAGCATCTTACGATAATTTGTAACCGATGCTACCTAGTTTTTAATAAATACTAAAAAAATTTCAGTAAAACAAAGTCCGGTGATCAAAGCAAAGAGAAATGGTTAGAGTTATATTACAACGATGGAGCTAATTTCGTAGTATATAAAATTGGCGTAGTAACATCATCGGAATATATCTGAAACTTTATGTGACTCGTTGATTTGTTCTGCAGAATGCGGCAGAGTCGAGGGAGCGGCTCAAAAAGATGACAAACAGCACAGAGACTCTGCGCTTTGAGAAGTCCCTGGAACTGGCCCAACGACAACTCAGAGAGACGAAGTACGCGGCAGAGAACGAACAGCGTGCCGAGGAGGCCCTCAGTGACCTCTACGGCAAGAGAGGCGTCAAGAAGGAGGTCGCACACGGGTCAAAGGTCATGCCTTCGAACTCTGCAAGGCAGAACAATCTGCGTGATGGCGAGCGGGCGAGGGATCTTCCCAGTCCACCGAAACCCCCACGAGCGTCTCCTCTGTTCTGCCACGGGTCGCCGACTTCCGGTTCATCAGGGTCGATGATGACGGGTTCGGGCGGCGTGACGACTTCAGCGAACGGTCGGTCGCAACACTCGCCGTGTTTCCTCACGTCGTCCGTCATGTCAAGTCCGTCGAAGACCAGCATGCATTCGGCTAACCTCTCCCCGATTCTCAGCTCGCCCAACAAACCGCCGATACCGCCACCTGTCGGAACGCCGACGTCGAACAAGGCGCACGTCACCTTCAGCGCCGCCGTCACCGAGATCCGCAGTCCGACACGCGACCACGTCAGGAAGGTCGCTCCACCGCCACCGCCGCGCAAGAGCAGTCGTGTAGCCGCCTACGTGTCGCCTAGACAGAGTCCCGTCATTCAGCACCATCCTCTGTACGAGAACGTCGAGAAGATGTCGAAGTGGGAAGCGAACACGAAGAAAGTCAACGACAGGCGGCCGACGGTGGTGGCTCACCAGCCGGTCCAGACCGCAGTGACGAGTGTGCCAGCCGGACCGAGAGTATGCTCGTCGCCGGCGAAACAAATCATCCTGATGTCGCCCCCGAAGCCACGCAGGCCGCTCACGAAGTTCCAACAGGATTTGGCGGCGGGCATCTTCTCTGACATCAATCGCCCCGATCTGCAGGAGCAGAAGTTGAACGCGGCGGAAGTGGTGCGAAACGCCGAGAATTCATCGGCGGAGATGTCTACTAGTGACAGCGAGAGTTCGACCAGCGCCGATTCGCAGCTCGGCGTAGCGGCTCTGCGCCAGCGCTTGAAGGTGGTCGACGCAAATGGGACGATACCGGAAGAAGTTGGCTCGCCGAACGGGACAAAGAGATTTCCGCCACCACCGCCGCCGGAAAGGAAGACGAGCGCGCTGATGGGAAATACCCACAATGCACAGCAAGGTGTCATGGCGAACGGTTCTGGATCAATTGCGGAATGGCAGACGCAGCGTTCTGTGGACGAGAACCAAATGATGGGCGTTATTGTTAAAACTATTACGAAGTACGGCGAGACGGAAATATATTAATGTGTTAAAAGTAACGTGGGAGTGAGATTGGAAACGTTTTATGTTTTGTCTGGAGATTTAATATGACGCACGAGTGTATACGCGTCACTGTTTTAGATAATTATTACATTTTATCAGGAATTTTATTGTATGTTGCACGGGCCAAGGTTGGTGAATAGCATGTTTGGCCCCCGTGATCGTGGGATAGCTGAATCAGAAACTGCATTTACTGTTTATGCATTGTGTGTTTATGTTAATACAGCATTTGTCTTCAAATGTACAAACATTGTAAACACTGCCTACTTCAAACGTCTACTTACATGCATTACTTGGCTAAATAGACTTGTATATAAGCCAAAACAATTTCGTTTATACATAAATTACATATTTAGTATATCCATAAATGTAGTTACATTTTATTTATTTCACTTTTAAGTTAAATAAATTTCATGTGTGATTGCTTTAGAGAAGCTGTTGTTGTTGACGTGTCAATTGTTTGACTGTATCAGCGGTTTTTGCACATCATCTGCACTAGGGATTCTATGTAAATTATAAGGTTCAATATTTAAGTTTACCGACAGTAGTGTAATATTAGCGTAATAGAGGGTTAGGTTCACTAGTAATTGCGCCAGTTGTAATTAATTACAGTTGCAATGTAGTCTTGATGATATTTTGTAATTGAAAAAGAATTTCACTAATTGTAATTGGAAATTGTAAGCATGAATCCACCAAAAAACATTGTCTAAAATGTAATACATTTTCTGTGTAAACCATTTTATAGGTCGCGTCCTTGCCAGCGACTCGTAAGCTGCAGTTGTGACATAAACATTCACTTAAGAGCCACACATTTTGCGCGACACAACAATTGCATCAGCTAAAATCACAAAATGCACTTATTCCTGCACAATACGCATCATTTCACCCGTCTCTGGCACATTTCGTGATCTAGTATCAATACCACACATTAGCTCGTTTGTATTGATCAAAGTGTACCCAGTCTACGACTCTGCAGCGGATCCAGGGTGGTCTCAAGATCCCCCAAGGCCACTGAGGAGGGGTCTTAGACCCTCCTGTGTCCGTGGCAAAGATAGCCGTCCCGTCCACGCCCCCCCCCCCTCGTTCGTAAGTAGAACATCTGACTGACACCCCCGGGCCAACAAGTCTAAATCCGCCCCTGCGACTGGTCGTTCCGAAGGTGAGCTGGATAGTGTTGGTCATGGTCACACTTAAGTACATAGACAACCTCCACCAGAGGAGTAGAAACAGTGTCTGTGTTTGGGGAATGCAACGGCTACATGTTCTTGCTCACAAAATTGAATGAGCTTAGTAATTTATTACAGTTCATGTGTCGCCTCATTTCTCTTGGCGGTGCTTGATGTAAATGCCCAACCGTTCGCGTCATCGAATCTATTCGGATGCAAACGTTATCGCCGGCGCATTATTTCAGAAGTGAGAGTGCTACTGTTATTACACGTCGTAAACCGACTCGAGGAAGATGAAGAACTAGATTATTTGAAGTCACGTTAGTGAAGGGTCGGTGTAGATTGTATATCAGGAAGTGCAAACGTTCATAAACAAATGTCTCAGATGCATAATTAATTAAATGGCCAGACAAGATAACAAACAAAGAAACCACGAGGAGGACACACTCGGACAGCATCAGGCCAGAAATTGGGGGTAAAAAAGAAAATTTACCTTGATGGAAATCAACCACAACCACAAACTACGCTCTACGGTAGCATCTAACTCGTACATCGAGGGTAGCATCTAACTCGTACATCGAGGGTAGCATCTAACTCGTACATCGAGGGTAGCATCTAACTCGTACATCGAGGGTAGCATCTAACTCGCACATCGAGGGTAGCATCTAACTCGTACATCGAGGGTAGCATCTAACTCGTACATCGAGGGTAGCATCTAACTCGTACATCGAGGGTAGCATCTAACTCGTACATCGAGGGTAGCATCTAACTCGCACATCGAGGGTAGCATCTAACTCGTACATCGAGGGTAGCATCTAACTCGTACATCGAGGGTAGCATCTAACTCGTACATCGAGGGTAGCATCTAACTCGCACATCGAGGGTAGCATCTAACTCGTACATCGAGGGTAGCATCTAACTCGTACATCGAGGGTAGCATCTAACTCGCACATCGAGCGTTTGAACTAGCGAATTGAACTCGTTTGCGTCGGTAATAAATTATAAACTACACTTATTTTTTGCAGAATCTCATGTAATTGTATACATATATGGATATGTAGCTCACACTGTCAATACTTTATGTATATTGGTGCGTTTCTGCATTTTGTGTCAGTATTGTTGTCGTTGCACAAATAAACTTTACCGCCACAGACCGCTTGTGCTGGAAAATTGACAAACTTCCCCGCAGGCCCCCGCTGATCGTTTGGGGCATATCCCCATAGGTGTGTGCGAATATGCCCCAGTCGTGTGCGAATATGCCTCAGTTACAGTAAGCTAATTTACATAGCAAGACGGCATGAGGTAGATGTTATTAGAATATATATATATATATATATATATATATATATATATATATATATATATATATATATATATATATATATATATATATATATATATATATATATATATATATATATATATATGCAACCTCCACCTGAGGGATAGAAACAATGTATGTGTTTGGATAATGCAACGGCTACATGTTCCTACTCGCAAAATTTAATGAGCTTAGTGATTTATTACAGTTCGTGTGCCGGCTCATTTCTCTTGGCGGTGATTTATGTAAATGCCCAACCGTTCGCGTCATCGAATCTATTCGGATGCAAACGTTGTCGTCCGCGCATTATTTCAGTGAGAGTGCTACTGTTATTACACGTCGTAAACCGACTCGAGGAAGATGAACTGCAGGACACGAAGCCACGGTAGTGAAGGGTCGGTGTAGACTGTATATGAGAAAGTGTTCATTTTCCTAGAGGGCGGTAACTCCAAACATTCATAGACAAATGTCTCAGATGCATAATTATTGGTGTGTTTCTGCATTTTTCTGTTACCGAACAGGACAGGAAAAAATAAACAGCATGAATAGACGTGACATTATCATAAAATTATAAACAATTGATTTAAACAGGTTATATATATATATATATATATATATATATATATATATATATATATATATATATATATATATATATATATATATATATATTTAATTTGATTTACCAGTTTATTTATGGTTGCTAAACTTTCACTTTTATAATAAAAATATTTCTATTATTTTGTACAATTAACCTGTTTGGAGTTACCGCCATTTTCATGATAAAGTCACCGCTATTCATACTGTGTATTTTCATGATAAAGTCACCGCTATTCATACTGTGTATTTTCATGATAAAGTCACCGCTATTCATACTGTGTATTTTCATGATAAAGTCACCGCTATTCATACTGTGTATTTTCATGATAAAGTCACCGCTATTCATACTGTGTATTTTCATGATAAAGTCACCGCTATTCATACTGTGTATTTTCATGATAAAGTCACCGCTATTCATACTGTGTATTTTCATGATAAAGTCACCGCTATTCATACTGTGTATTTTCATGATAAAGTCACCGCTATTCATACTGTGTATTTTCATGATAAAGTCACCGCTATTCATATTGTGTATTTTCATGATAAAGTCACCGCTATTCATACTGTGTATTTTCATGATAAAGTCACCGCTATTCATACTGTTTATTTTCATGATAAAGTCACCGCTATTCATACTGTGTAATTTCATGATAAAGTCACCGCTATTCATGCTGTGTATTTTCATGATAAAGTCACCGCTATTCATACTGTGTGTTTTCCCTGTCCTGTTCGGTGACACTGAGAGGTCATGACCTTGGCCTGTGCTAGCCAACAAAGGTGAATACATCATTTGCTTTCCTTTTTACATGGTTTGCCATGTCTTAACCTTTGTTTTAATCGCAAGTTACTTCCAATGCCTTGCTCTAAGCAACGTTTAAATTAGCCATAATACTTCTGCTGGCAGGAGACGTTAATATCAATCCTGGGCCTGCCATCGGTCGTTACATGAAGTTTACTACCACACATGTCCGATCGGTTCGGGATAAGATGGCATCACTTAGTGAGTTATTATTTTCGAAAAAGATTGACATTCTTGTCATCACTGAAACTCGGCTAAGGCCACATGACACTACTGCATGCATAGCTGACGTCTGGTGATGCTTTTCATAATCAACCACGTTCAGTTGGAAGAAGTGGCGGAATTGGCATTTTGTTATCGGACCATTTCAAAGTAAATTCACATTCAGTCCCTGACTACTCTACTTTTGAATCCATATGTGTTGAAATTTCATATTCTTCTTTCTCAGCATATTTCTTATGTCTGTGTCGACCTCCGGGACAGCCAGCTAATTTCTTTGAGGAATTTCAGGATTTGATAGCCTAATCGGATTATTATACAAATTATACAAATATGATCTCAAATAATGTTGAAAATCCACTTCAGCTATGGAATTGCATAAATTAAATTATACACGTACTGCCTGCTCCATTTCTACCTAATCATGTATCAGTCAAGTCTTTATGGGATTCGTTCTCCAGTCAGTTCAAAGACAAAATTAGTCTGATCCGATCTGGTTTTCCAGATCATATTTTAAATCCTGTACATGTGGACTCTCCGCAAGTAATTGTTCTACTTGTTTCTTTTACGACTGCCACAGTTGATGAAGTAAGGAAAATAATCATGTCCTCCCCAAATAAGTCCTGTGATATTGATCCATTACCGACTACATTGCTGAAAGTCTTACTATACCCAATAACAAATATTATAACCGCATCACTGCGCTCTGGCTTGTTTCCTGACGATTTCAAACAAGCGTAAGTCAACCCACTTCTTAAGAAGTAACAATTGCGTAAAGAAACCCTAAACAGTTATATACCTATTTCTAAGCTAAGCTTTAATTCCAAAGTCGTAGAAAAGGTTGTAACAAGCCGTCTAATGTCTCGCATTGAGTAAAATGGTATGTCTAATGTATAACAATCAGCTTACAAACAGTTTCATTCTACAGAGACTGCTAGTTTAAAGTACACAATGATGTTACTCTAAATATGGACAAAGGAAAACTAGCAGCACTTACCTTGCTTGATTTATCTGCTGCTTTTGATACTATTGATCATAACATTCTCATTACTAGCTTGTTAATGTGCTATGGCATACCTGGCACAGCCCTAAGCTGGTTTTCATCATACTTACCTCATAGACACCAAAGAGTGGAGATAACTAATTGCTTTTCAGCGGCTCTACCCACTTCATGTGGTGTTCCTCAGGGTTCTGTTCTTGGACCCTTACTTTTTACACTTTACACTACTCCACTCACCTCAGTCATTCAAACTCACAACTTGGACCACCACCTATATACAGATGATACACATATCTACCTTTACCTGGCCATCCCGGATAACATTGCTCTTTAAACCAGCTCAGAGATTGTCTCCGTGTTGTATTCCACCCGATGACTGACATCAAATTACAGTTAAATGCAGATAAAACAGAGTTTCTTGTTATTGGTGCACAGAAGCAGCGTGGTAAACTTGATTGTTTTTTTTCCTGACACCTATGGAAAATGGGGGCGAGGGATGGGGGGAGTGGAGACGGGTGGTGGAGACGGGTGGTGGAGACGGGTGGTGGAGACGGGTGGTGGAGACGGCAGTGAAATAGGACTAGTGATGAAGAAGGAGAAACAAAAATCAACGACCGGTATCGGTGCCAGCCTCATCCCGGACTACAGGGATAAAGAGGTATCGGTGCCAGCCTCACCCGGACTACAGGGATAAAGAGGTATCGATGCCAGCCTCACCCGGACTACAGGGATAAAGAGGTATCGGTGCCAGCCTCACCCGGACTACAGGGATAAAGAGGTATCAATGCCAGCCTCACCCGGACTACAGGGATAAAGAGGTATCGGTGCCAGCCTCACCCGGACTACAGGGATAAAGAGGTATCAATGCCAGCCTCACCCGGACTACAGGGATAAAGAGGTATCGATGCCAGCCTCACCCAGGACTACAGGGATAGAGACGAGAGCAACAACAATGCTGAGCCAGAATTTCACACCGGCCGTCTCAGCACGGAATGTAGGAGTTACCTTTGATAATAATTATTAAACTTTTAAACAGCATATTTCACAAACTTGTCGTTGCTGCTTTTGTCAAATTCGCGAACTTCGTTGTATTCGCCGATATATGTATTTTCCTGGCGCCAAAATTATTGCACCTGTTAGCAGTAGATTTGAATATTGCAATTCCATTGATCACGATATTGCTCTCAACAGACATCTTCAACGTGTGCGAAATTGTTTGGCACGGATGTCCTCGTTTCTCTCAGTACCACTTCTTAAATCATTGGCTCCCTGTCCGATATCGCATTATTTTTAAGATCTGCACAATTACCTATCAAACATTTTCATCGGAGCAATCAGCATATCTACATTCACCTCTCACACCTGCAAGACAGTCCAGATATCTTGTAATTCCCATCTACTTTATGTTTTTGTTCCCAGTGTTAAGACAAATGTCGGAACTAGAGCTTTTTCAGTTACTGCACCGACTCCGTGGAACTCACTCCCTGTTAGTGTTAAGTCTGTAGGAAATATAACAACATTTCGGTATAAACTAAAAACCCACCTGTTTAAATTTGCTTAATCTCCATAGCTCATCAGCGTACCAGTCGAACTGTTTACAACTGGAATTACTTATCGATTAGGAACTGCTTAACCCTTTTCCTTTTGGTGCGTTGCCGAGCTTGGGTTTCGCGAGGATTTTATCGCAATAGAAGTATTTTATAGTATTATTATTATGTTATATATGACATACGCCTTACGCCTATGTGGATACTCATCAGCTAACCAGCTAACCCATGTTTCATTATGGAGGGGTGTGACATGAACCCAGGGGGTACTCACAACATTGCCAGTAAACAATCCTTGGGAATTTATCTAACTGAACCTCCCTAAAAACTTTTTTTTTCTGTCAAAAAGATACCCTTTTCAAATTGAGTACATTGAAATGTACACCATTCGTGAAACATGCACTGTTCCATGATAACAGAGTAATCCGCTAAGGTATTTAATTCACAGATCTCCTTGTCTACCCTCTAGCGTAAAAACGCGTTTTGAGATGTCAAAATACATATTCTTAATTACTCAATAATTGTGATTTGATACCATAAGCGCGTCGTGCGCGTTAACGTGCGTTGTACATAGAAAACATGGACATGAAACGTGGAATTTGTCCCAAGAATGGTATACTGGGAATGTACTGAGTTGCTCCCCCTCCCAACCGGAACAGAATGGTGGCAGGTTGGCCTGAACGAGGTGGGAGGTGTCTATCCTTTGTTTTTTTAGTCGCATGGCTTTCCGTGTGCGACGTATTTGAGACAGACCAATATCACGCATCAACAAAACATAAAAATTTAGGTCGCTATATCATATAAACTACAGTTAGTTCTGTATTATTTATATGGGAGCATTTGATCCCACAATACTACTAATGGATATGCATAACAAGCTAAATGATGTTCTGCAGCCTGACATTTACTATTGCAGTTCGTCTTCTGCTCGTAAGCAAAGGCGTGAAATACGCGAGGTGTGTTCGCACATACCTGTGCGAATATGACCCAGTAGTCAGGGGCATATCCACACACTATAGTGATCAATACATATCGATAACAGTTGTTCTTAGTGGAGTTGAAGTTTGATCATTTGTACTAAACTACTAAATAGTAAACTACTAAATATAGAGATTGACAGGCGACATTTGACCCTTTTGACATAAACAGTTCAGTATGACACATTATACCTTAGGTGTGCGGACATGCCCCACCTTCCCCTAAGAGGAAAATAAAGGAATGGACCGAGTTATCTACAGTTTGTGTCGTATAACGCACACTAACTAGCAAAGTGAATATGTTTAAAACACAAATATTAAAACACAAATATTCCAGAACGTCAAGTTACACATAGATGTGTTCTTGTTGGATAATCCAATGGCTTCCTTGTCCACTTGCCATCTGATGTCCCTACTGTGTAGGATATATCGACCCCGGGAAATGAATAGCAGCTTTATTGATCATATCACTCAGGCGCATTGATGGTGTTCGTGTTGTCGGCCGACTGATTACAGTCATCCACGACTGATTACAGTCATCCAGCTAACGACTTTCGATGGCCACCAGCCACGGGAAACTGCCACAACAGTTGAGAAGGTATCTAGATGTGACATGTGGATTGTATGGGTTGAAAAAGTGTACTTTTGGTAACACAAAGTTGCAGTCGTGTTACATAAGACACAGACATTGCCCGATGCACATTCTTTGGTCATATGGCCATTGTCAATTACCCATGATGTGCCTAAAATGTCATGTTGTCCGTATCAGACAAAGTGCTGGTATGACACAGGACAGCAGAAGTATATCATTTGTCCCTTTGTTAAATGTTCCTGCCTGATAATTTTTACAATAATGGCTACGTGGTTGACCACCACATTCTATGCACCGGGTGGTAGTTTGTAGGAACGGTGCTCTCACAACCGAGAGGTCCATCTTTCAAAGCATGTTCGGCTGTTGGAAGAACGATCATTTTCATCAACTCCGCGTTGGCCCATTTCACTTAGACGACGACAACATTTCTGTGTCGATGGAGATAGTAGAATATGTGTATGTTCGGTGTTACAATATGCTAATGTTCAAGTAATCAAATTATTGGGTTGATTAGGAGAAATATAACATACAAGGAGAAAAGCTAATTATACCTCTGTATAAAGCAATAGTTAGGCCTCATTTAGAGTATTGTTTACAAACTTGGAGACCATATCGTAAAAAAGGATATAGATACGATTGAAAGAATACAGAGAAGAGCAGCTAAAATTATTCCAGAATTGAGATACCTTAGCGATGAAGAACGACTGAAAGAATGTGGTTTAACAACCCTAAAGACAAGGCGGTTAGGAGGAGATCTAATTAAAGTGCTTAAGACATTGAATGGGTATGAAAATTTTGATAGAATTATTTTTGTCACTCAAGAAAGATAATAGAACTAGAGGACATGAGGTAACATTAGTAAAGGATCTGTGTAGATTGTATATCAGGAAGTACTCGTTCTCACAGAGGACAATCAATGAATAGAACCAATTATTTACATATTGTGTAACTGATAGCTGCGTAAATATGTTTAAAAACAAGGTTGACACATATTTCAGGAGGGTGAATTACACCTAGATAAAAAAATTTGACTCTCGAAAAGCCAATGACTTCCTTGTCCACTTGCCATCTAGTGTTATTGATGGCAATCTTGTTCAATCTTGTTAAAGTCAAAGCAATGGACAGTCGCAGACCGCTTGCATGGCGACACTGTGCTTATTAGGCTTTACGTTGTATCAGTGCTAGTGGATGCGCACAGGGAGATACTGCACCAACATAGTAGAAATACTCATAATACCCACCCATCCAGCACAGACGTCACCCATCATTGGACCTGCCAGCACTGCACGCGTGCCAACCAATCTCATGCTCGTCTCACCTCACACAATCAGTCGGTCGGTCGGTCGGTCGGTCGGTCGGTCGGTCGGTCGGTCGGTCGGTCGGTCGGTCGGTCGGTCGGTCGGTCGGTCGGTCGGTCGGTCGGTCGGTCGGTCGGTCGGTCGGTCGGTCGGTCGGTCGGTCGGTCGGTCGGTCGGTCGGTCGGTCGGTCGGTCGGTCGGTCGGTCGGTCGGTCGGTCGGTCGGTCGGTCGGTCGGTCGGTCGGTCGGTCGGTCGGTCGGTCGGTCGGTCGGTCGGTCGGTCGGTCGGTCGGTCGGTCGGTCGGTCGGTCGGTCGGTCGGTCGGTCGGTCGGTCGGTCGGTCGGTCGGTCGGTCCGGTCGGTCGGTCGGTCGGTCGGTCGGTCGGTCGGTCGGTCGGTCGGTCGGTCGGTCGGTCGGTCGGTCGGTCGGTCGGTCGGTCGGTCGGTCGGTCGGTCGGTCGGTCGGTCGGTCGGTCGGTCGGTCGGTCGGTCGGTCGGTCGGTCGGTCGGTCGGTCGGTCGGTCGGTCGGTCGGTCGGTCGGTCGGTCGGTCGGTCGGTCGGTCGGTCGGTCGGTCGGTCGGTCGGTCGGTCGGTCGGTAGTGCTGTTTGATCAAAATAATTCATTCCACGACAAATCGCCGTGAACGCTCGACTGGCCCGCCCTTTGAAGTCGTTCATCGCTGCGTGTTACTCATCGCCAATAAAGGCCGTCTTCAACGCTGACCGATTTTCGACGAGACTGCGCGGAAAGGACATCACGTCACATATATCAATGTACCTCATCAAGAATGTCATTCAGCTGTTAATGCTGCTGTTTAAGTTTCTACTGCTGCCATTGCTGTGGCGGGTTCCCAGCAGGCGATAGATCATAAATGCTATTAAACCACCATTACCAACACACAATCAATAGTCCGTTTTTAAGTCTAGATTGCGGATTTCGTGTGATGTTTTAGAGCAAATTTGAAGACGAATAGAGTTAATGTATTCTGCACTGGTCCATTGAATAGTTTTAATGACGGGAGAGGACAGACGCTGAGTGCACGCGTACCAGCACATTGGTTAATAGGCCGAGCGCACCAACACTGCTGTCAGTCACCGGGCTTGGGCGAAATTGAGTGCTTTTGGTATGATTGATTTTTTCTTGAAAACTGACGAATTTCACACAGGATTTCAATATCATTTATGTTTAGTGTGCTGCGAAAGCTACACGAAAATCGTAGGGCAAATGTTCCAAAAATCCCATGAAATGCTGTATAATGGCCACCAGTGGAAAATGAGAGACTGATCTCATCCCTAACGTCATATCTAAACTTTCATTCTCTGTCGGTTGTCCCTAATGTCATATCTAAACTTTCATTCTCTGTCGGTTGTCCCTAATGTCATATCTAAACTTTCATTCTCTGTCGGTTGTCCCTAATGTCATATCTAAACTTTCATTCTCTGTCGGTTGTCCCTAATGTCATATCTAAACTTTCATTCTCTGTCGGTTGTCCCTAATGTCATATCTAAACTTTCATTCTCTGTCGGTTGTCCCTAATGTCATATCTAAACTTTCATTCTCTGTCGGTTGTCCCTAATGTCATATCTAAACTTTCATTCTCTGTCGGTTGTCCCTAATGTCATATCTAAACTTTCATTCTCTGTCGGTTGTCCCTAACAAGATGTTCCCAGTGTGAATCAATACATTCTCGAGAATATGGGGCAACATCTCCGATCGAATAATTTCTCATAGAAGTCCTAAGCGCACCACCGCCGAAACGATGTCTTAAGGATTAACGTCATAAATCTGACACGCTGACACGTAATGACATTCCAGTGTCAGTCTGCGAAAAGGAAGCATGATTAGATGGCATTGATAGCATAATGATGTGACATAACAACCATAAGCTCTGCATGCGCCAGACCAGTATGCGGTATTTTATGAGGTATTTTACAATGGCGAAATGGGATATTGATTCCGGCATTAGTGACGTGTTGCAATAGCCTGTGTTTCGTTTAAGATGGCTGTGCATCTAGTGGTATACGGACAACTCCCCCCTCAGATAAAAGCCCCCCACCCATATGGCAACTTGGACAAAAATGCAAAACATAAATAGGTAATAGTCTTTATTTGCACTTGTCAATGTTATGCAATCTTATTATCTTAGTGAACGTATGGTAATGTCATCACACTTGAATGAGCCATTTTATCAGACAAACGTTGCTCTATGATGAGAAGGGCCGTGTACAAGCAGTACAATTTGTATTTGTTTATATTTCGTGTTTTAACTGTTTGTTTGTCGGGCCTGTCGACCACCATGTTAAATCAAATTCTGTGGTCGGTACCATGCATTAAAGAATCTATCCAAGCATATAAAATAACACTGAAAAGTGAAACAGATTGTGAGGAAGCAATTTGGTGTTACATTTTTACCAAGAACTCAACATTAAAATAGGAGTAGTTTATCCTAATCCAAACATAAGGCAAGATAAGATAATAAGATAATAAGGGAGGTGAGCATGGGGGTGTGTATTATAAAAGGATGATTTTAACCACGGACATATACAATGGAAATCATTAGATAATACTATGGATGACGACCATCAGTTTCTACTTCTAACACAGGATTGTTTCCTTACTCAATAATGTGTCGGATGTTATTTTGTCTTCTTAAAACGAATTAGTTGACAATGTTAAAATACACAAATCCTTGGGTTCCAGTGATCGTAACCAGATCCACATTACTATAAAAGAAAAAACAGGGAATACATATAAAAAACAATGGACGAGGAAAAATATAAATAGATGAGAACATATCTAGCGAATATAGATTGGAATAACTTGCTGAAGAACAAGACAGCAACAGAATGCTGGACCTGTTTAATAGATGAGACTGACGGCATTACGGATATATTTGTTCCGTTAAAAAATGGCAAATGTTATTAAATTTTGGGAAGTGTAAATGTGTGCACATAGGACATGGAAACAAGGGGGATACTATACTAGGGAAAAACCACAAAAAAGGACTTATGAGTAACATTAATTTTAGTGCTGACATGAACGTTTCAGAGCAATGTGGGATTGCTGCTTCTAAAGGTAATACAATTCTAGAACTAATTAGGATAACTATTACATAAAAGGATAAACAACTAATTGTACCCATGTGCAAAGCAATAGTTAGGCCACATGTGGAGTATCGTATGCAATCATGGAGTCCATATCGTAATAAGGAAATAGGTAAGCTAGAAAGAATACATAGAAGAGCAATTAAATTGATTCCAGAATTGAGATACCTTAGATGTGAAAGCCGCTTATCAGAATGTGGTTTTACAACACTAGAGACCAGGAGACTAAGAGGAGACCAAATAGGAGTATTTAAAATAGTGAATGGTTATAAGGATATTGATAGGAAGATGTTCTTCAAATTTAAAGAAGGCAATAGAACCAAAGAACACAGAGCAGCATTAGTCAAGGAATAGCGTAGGTTGGACATGAGAAAGTACTCATTCTCACAGAAGATGATAAACGAATGGGACAAACTGAAACCGATTGTGATAATGCTAGTAGTGTGAATATGTTTAAAAGTAAAATTGACAGATATCTGATAAGGGTGGGCTATACATAGATTATACAATTGTTGGACTCTCGATAAACCAATGACTTCCTTGTCCACTTGCCATCTGGAACTTGTAATTTTGGATGGGAATCTTGTTACATTTTGTGTTAAATGTGTTAAGTATCTAGTACCTAGACATATGTAAGAAGTTAGCATAATTTTATATTGTATGCAGGATTCCCATAGACCAGTGACAAGCGTTGGCGTCTTAAACCCACTGGTCGGCTTCCAGCCTCTGTCGGACCGCTGATAGTGTCAGGGCCGCTGCTTTTCAGGGGACCTTTTTATGAGGGATCTGTTAAGGGGTACTAATGTTCAGGGGGTACTAATGCTGTCGGTACGGGGGAGGGTATGTTCGCCATCACATGTGCGATGGCTGCTGGACCCTGGCTTTTGAAAAACCCGCGCCAGACTTCTCGGAGCAATGTACTGTTCTTAGTGGACACTCTTATGCGTTGGAGAACATTTGCGTATGGAGAATATATCATGCATAAGTCTTGCTATGCGCGCAGATTTGCTTTCTGAAGTCGCATAGCTCCTCAATGAACTCGTCAGCCACTACTTCAAGTCTGTTTAGCGTCGGTAATCTGCTTGTTCAGGTGACAGATGACGTTGTTGTTCATGTGCACTGAGTCGTGATAGCTCTCACTTTCGATTTGATTCGT
>OY759261.1:28873973-28891473 GCA_963662155.1 Lamellibrachia columna | reverse complement strand
ACCTCGAAGGATCAAAACACGGAAACGCGAAAGACTTAATATGTTATTCGACGAACGTTCGTATTTGTTTGTTGACCATTCGTCTGCCATTGTGACATCATGCCGTCTACACCTCACCACATAAATTGTCCCCACAATAAAACAGCGTCTGCTGATTTGCATATCTATGCGTTAAATTTATATAAAATCTTCTACGTAGCGTAGTTGAAATTAGCAATCAAGAAAACTTGGATTAAGACACCCCGTTTGATAGAGTGTGACGATTTCTTGAGGAGATATTAAGGAAAATCGTGAGGTTATAGTGGTCAAAGCTAATTTGTATATTCATGCGACAAATTTTCGTACAATAATTTATTAATTGACGTAATCGTAACCAGATACCATGACAACATGCGTTTGGACACCTCATTTTGATTGTTTGAATGTTTAAAATTCGAGATATTCAGGAAACTAGTAAATAGTTTAAATGCGATGACTAATTTGCAAATTAATGGGTTCATACAAAAAAACGCTCAAGCGTCCCAGGGTGGCATTCGTCGGATTATTGACCTAGAACGTTAGAAGGTCACACAAGTAAAAAAAAACATCGTGCAACCCTAATGCACGGCCCATCTTCAAAAGGGCGTTTGACTGCCGGAGTAAAGTCGAGCTGCCCTATCGTTTCGGCGATGACTGCGCATGTAACTCGACCAGCACAAAATAGACTCAAGTAATTCCTCATGGATCTTATGCTTTTCGCGCATCTCTGAGGCAACACTTAAATGTTCTTTCTATGATATCACATGTTACGTAGTATAAACTGTATTGTATTCCAGCATGTTGACCGTCAACATATGTTTTAATGAACGACAATGTTTCATAAATTTTAACCGTGATCTACTTTATTTGAATGTTTCAAATAAAAGACCACTGCCCGTCCCATTCCACTCAGTACACGACAGGTACCGGGCAAGAGATAGTACACAACTTATGAAGAGGATGAGAAACGGAATAATGCACTAGAAATGTGGGAATGGCGCAGAATGCTCCGGATAACCTCTGGGTCAGCGACAAAGTAGGCGTTAAAGATCTACCATGTTCCACGAAGAGAAGAAAACTGGCTAAGTAGGGCGATTGGACAAGAAGACCAAAGAGTCTGGTACTTAACAGTACAGAAGGAGAACTACCAGGAAAAAACAAAGAGGTTGAAAAATGGGTTGGATTGACAACATCAAGCAAGGGACAGATGGTGGACTCGCAGTGGCTAGAGAGATTGCAAGGAGAGGCCAACAGCCAACAGCCAACAGCCTAACTGAGGCAGTGGAAAGAAGAAGAAGAAAATATGAATAGCTGTCGAGTACTGTTATTGCGGCTGTCGAGTACTGTTATTGCGGCTGTCGAGTGCTGTTATTGCGGCTGTCGAGTACTGTTATTGTGGCTGTCGAGTACTGTTATTGTGTCTGTCGTGTACTGTTATTGCGGCTGTCGAGTACTGTTATTGCGGCTGTCGAGTACTGTTATTGCGGCTGTCGAGTACTGTTATTGCGGCTGTCGAGTACTGTTATTGCGGCTGTCGAGTACTGTTATTGCGGCTGTCGAGTACTGTTATTGCGGCTGTCGAGTACTGTTATTGCGGCTGTCGAGTACTGTTTTTGCGGCTGTCGAGTACTGTTATTGCGGCTTGGCTGAATGTTTCCCGGAACAAAAAAACATTAATTGAAGTGTTGTTCAAACGAACAGGTCTGCCTAGGACGCACTGCATATCGATTTGTGCAGTCGAAAGTGCCGGGTATTGCATCATGTGAGAACATACCTGTTTAACACAAATGGTAGGATGAACCAAGTGGTAGTAGACCACGGATAGCGTGTGATGAGGCTTATCTCTTTAACGAGCTGTATATCATCGACTGGATTATTTGTTTGAAAATGTGTGTGATGTCGAGAAAGTAGGAACATTGATGTGCAGTCAAAATAAATATAATAGTAGAAACACAAGCATAGCATAGTCACATGTGTACCCATGTGTACATGTGAGTACACATGTGTACAAGTGTACACGAATACGCATGGATTCCGAAATACATTTATGGAGAAAAAGCACGCATGCATTAAATTACAGACCGCTGGAACGAATTGCCCACACGCACATGCACACACATAGATAAATGTGCACGTCGTGTCACGCACATGTACATGTAGAGTCACGTTCGCAAACGCTCACTCAAACATGCACCCATGCAAACACACACGCGCTTGCATGGACATGCGTGCACGCAGAGAAAGCTGCTGACGCGGCAATCATACTGCTCGAGAACGTTAATATTTTTACTTCACTTCGTCATGTTTTCATTCGCTCCTGGATGGGCGGTAATGAGAAGGCCTACCGAGATGAACACCGCACTTGCCACGGAAAATCATTAGTGCCATTGATCACGTTTGCCACGGAATCAGCCGGCTGTTGTCTTTAATAATGGCGACCATGCATCTCGCAACGAATCAACATTGCCACGGTTAAAGTGCAGTGCAATCAAATAAGTGAATATGAATCGAGTCGAGTCCTGCGGGCGTTAGTAGCTCAACGACGTGGGAGTTCATGTCGCCACGAGACTTCAGGAATTCACAATAGTAGAACCAGTGGCATTGATACACGCGGTACATTTGCAGCGTTCAGCTATAAATCAAGTTGTTTGAACACAAAGAGTCGAATTTCTTTCGCCGTCCACGTTTATTTTTTATAGTTTAGGATTCTTTAAACGGCCAGGTTTTATATGAATTATTGAATTAATTCCAAAAATTATTTGACCTAATGTTAGAATCGCACAGGTATTTCTCGCTGTCTTTAGCAAATCGTTATATATATATATATATATATATATATATATATATATATATATATATATATATATATATATATATATATATATATATATATATATATATATATATATATATATATATATATATATAAATATATATATATATATATATAAATATATATATATATATATATATATATATATATATATATATATATATAAATATATATAATATATATTAATATATATATATATATATATATATATATATATATATATATATATATATATATATATTTCTTTTTTGTAACATGGTTTGCTATGTTTTAACCTTTGTTTTAATCGCAAGTTACTACCAATCCCTTGCTCTAGGCCAACACTTAAATTAGCCATAATACTTCTCCTGGCAGGAGACGCTAGTATTAATCCTGAGCCTGCCATAACTCACAACATGAAATTTCCTACCACAAACGCCAGATCGGTTCCGGGTAAGACGGCATTAATTAATGACTTTTTATTTTCGAAACAGATTGACAATCTTGCCATCACTGAAACTTGGCTAAGGCCACATGCCACTGCTGCTTGCATAGCTGAAATGTCTCCATTTGGTTATACTTTTCATCATACACAACGTATAGTTAGAAGAGGTGGTGGTGTTGGCTTTTTGGTATCGGACCACTTTAATGTAAATTCACTGGCTGACAATATCCAGATGTTAGCAGTTTCTGATGGCTTATCAGACCACCACAGTCATTGTTGGGGTTATTTTTTGCAGAACACTAATACAGCCAAAGCACAATGTGTCTTACAGACCTATACATAAGATTAACATTGATGTCTTCAAGGTTGATAATCTTAAATCTGACCATTATTATTGTTTGCAGTACAGTTTCAATTGTAGGTGATTGTGTTTTATTTGCTGCTTCTTATATACTTACTACTTAAAATATATATATTTTTAAAGAAGCTGATTTATCGAAATACCTGACACATTCCGAAAAATCGTTTCAGTTCTGGTCAATAAGAATAATAAAATATACGATACACCGTGATATGCCACATTCTTTTTCGTCGGTTTAGCCGTAGAACGCAGAGGTGCCAAGATAAATAATTACTAAATAATTAATAGGATGGAGATTATTATGCTGGAGATTAAAAAGGGATGAGGATTGAATAGAAGACAGTTTTAAAGGTGCCATTTGATGCATTCTGTAGACACTTCTTAATACAAAATGTAAAACTGGGAGACTTGATTCAAGGCATTAGTTCAAAATAAGGACATTATTTGACGAAAGAATGAAAACAGGAAATAAGCCAAAATTGTCATAAAGAAGGATATATCCTTTCCAAAGCAGGAGACTTGGTATCTCTGGCAACGTGTTGCACCTCACTGTAATAAAGTCCGCAAACCGTCCGTCCGTGCGTCCATCCATCCGTCCTCGGAAGACGCAGTCCGCCCCGCCAGCCATTTCTGTGTCCTCTGCGATAAGCCTCAACAACCAATTAATCGACGAGCTCGATATTTTAATAGACGTGACGACACACACGCCGCTCTAGCTCCAATCACCGCGTCAGTTGCCTACGTGAATTACAGGCCGGCGACTCGCGAGACAGAACGCCGCACAGCAACCCAGCGTTAGCATGTACTTAGCCGGGATAAAATAGGACGTCGCAAAGCAGTGAATTCGAGTTTCTGCCGTGAAGAGCCGTGCCACACGGGATATAATTCGGATTCCTGCCGCTCAACGGGTCATCCATGGTCACTGTTGACTTCCGTGTATAGGGACATTCGGTGGTTCTGCATTGTGCTACCCGAGTGAGGTTTGACAAGGAAAATCAGCAACCCGGTGTCGAGAGTCACATCGGTTTGGGACATGATCATCGTCAGTTAAGCCAGCGTCGTGAAATTAAGCACTATTAGTGCTTAAGTGAACGCTCGTGGGTGTTGGGAGTGTCGTGTCATTTCCGTCGAATTAGGTGTGACAGGACGGTAAGTCATGTTCTCACATGAAATATTGATACGCAGAGTGCTACAAAGTGCGAAGGAATAACGTTTGTTCGCAGACTGAGGAATATGGTGTGTCGTTAGCAGCACGCAAACTGTTGTTATATTGGGTGAACTATTTTTTTGTGTTGACAAGTTTGATAGTAGTGTTGTGGTCAGTGTAAGCTACACATGGAAGTGTAATGTATTCACGCACGCACGCACGCACGCACGCACGCACGCACGCACGCACGCACGCACGCACGCACGCACGCACGCACGCACGCACGCACGCACGCACGCACGCACGCACACACACACACACACACACACACACACACACACGCACGCATGCACGCACGCACGCACGAACACACGCACACACAAATCAAGTTCTATAAAATCAATATCTATAAAATGTAGAAAACACACATTGACATTTGGCGTAGTAGGAAAGAAAGTTATTGCAAGTGATACATCCATTGCGTGTCAGTTTAATGGTGTCGTCTATATTCATATTGTCTGGTAATATTACCATGGCAACTGCATTATCCTATGAACACTACACCGACATTTGCATCGACTGTCCACTAATGCTTAATTTTTCGATCAGAACGGTTAAAGCAGATTTTGCATGGTCCCTCATTCTGGCTTATGAAAGGCGTATGTATGGTAAGCATTTGTGGCAAACAGACGAAAAGGAACTTGCACATGTTCTCATAAGATGTTATTTTGTTAACGTTGCGGTGACAGGTGATTGTCATTGTGAATTTGTTTTTTTTCTCGATGACATCGGTACCTAATGTGACGTTCTCTCCTTGCATACATTATACGTCTGTACAAGGCTGTACAAGGCTGTACAAGGCGTGTCGATACGTTTACTAGGACGTTTCACAGATTGTGTTGTTCGTAACGTTATCCAGTGGTAATCTTAGAATAGACCACGAGTTTTTTGCCATTATTTAGGTAATAGACAGTCGACTGTACGTGCCTTTGGTTGTATCAAATACCCTGTGTACATTATTCATATTATTTCAATGTGAAATTTCATCGTCGTCTCTGGCAATGTACATTTGACAAACTAATACGTTTTATTGAATAATACAGCAACGATTACTTCTATTTCGCGAACATCCTCAGAAACTCGAAGTCTAGGTGCGTTAAGACCAAAGGGTTAAGTAATCTATTTAAAATCAGAATTGAATACAGTGAGGACATAAGGAAGGTAGGCACTATTAAATAGGATATCTTGTTATATTTCGTACACTCTTAGCACTAATGGGGAGTTCCAAAGAGTTGGTGCGGCAATCAAGAAGATCCTAGAAGGTCAATATTTGCATCACCTCTAGAAATAAAACGTAGATCATAACCAAAATGAATGATCGAGAACATATAGATTTTTAACAGGAGTGAACAGTGAAGTGAATGCAACGATGTCGGTTGTCTTAATGTGATACTGTTCCCAGTTGCAGGTTACGGGACATTTCGGAAGAAGCGGGAGTGATTGCACGAAGATGCCAGTAATGGAGGTGCCGCACGACGTGACAGTCGAAGCGACGACCGACGTATTTGCTCCGTTGTGCTTCTGCGTGGAAGCGATGATTGTGATCATCAACGTATTCCCGATAGCGACAGTGTACGCGTGGAAGTCCTCACACGATCGTCTCGCCATCGATGAACTCATAGTCGCTCTCAGCGTCACGGACATGCTCTCTGTTCTCGTGCCGAGTCCCCTCGCTCTCATGTCGTATTTCACTAACCAGTGGTACGGTGGAGCGAGAACTTGCGACGTGTTCCAGTTGACGACGACATGGTTCCAAGTGGCATCCATGGCCTTAGTGACGTTCATGTGCATCGATAGAATATTAGTGCTACGGTTGGTGACCGGAAGTAACAAGCAATGTAGCGGAAGTACAGGTCAGACCCGCGTCCGCGCATGCGTGTTGGCAGCGTATATTTGTTCGCTCGTGTTGGTCGTTCTGCCGGTCGTCGGACTTGCCCCGAGGGCGCTGTCTGTTTCCGGAATGTCTTGCAAACCCTGGCTATTCGCCACACCGCGCGCTCGCAAAGAACACACTTTCTATATTTGCTTTCTGTTGTTTGGTTACACGAATCTGCTTGTTGCTCTCGCTGTGTGTGGCGCAGTTCTTGTGGCGCTGTGGCGCTTCTGGCATCAGTTGGAACAGACCAATAGTTCACCCACCGGGGAAAACGAATCGATGTTGCAGGTATGTCAGAGGTTGACGACCAACTAATCCAGGTGCCCATCCGTGATGCAGTCGATAGGTGTGTTGCGTTCGAGTGTGCCCCTGTCTGCAGTAACTACGAGTCGTGAACTCGTGTGCACCACTGTGTCAGTTGGATGCACTCTACGCAGACGTAAACAAAACGCTTATCACACATGTGTCGGGACCTGCATTATTTTTAATATTGGTTCTATTTTCCTGTTAATATGATAATATCGTTAACATATTTGAACTTGTAGAATTGTAAAATCCAGATGTAATTTGTACCAGGATGTAATCATGTGGTTGCTGCTGTTGTTGCTGCTGATGACCAGCAAGATGAAGCTTGCAAATTCGGGCTCCCTTTTTTTTCGAGTTCACGACACGTAAATAAGACTTGTTACTTGTACGGTGTTTAATTTACAAGTCGATAACTAGTATTCAGGGTGAATGCGAGCACATTCGAACGCATCATTACATAACTAGTATAGGTATTATGGTATATAGCCATATATGGTATATAGCCACATAAACTATGCTTATATGCAACGTTTCGTTTTTAGTTCGTTGATGTATTTCGCTAATTAAAGAACATGACGATAAATGTCGACAGGGTAATTAAATCGCAAGCTCGGATAGATTTATCAGATATACACTCAATCGCTCTCCCACAATGAAATAACTGCTCTATGTGCATGTTAGTTGCATGGAAACTTCAAATTGCATGCACTGTACTGTTATTTCAATTTGCTTCGTAATCTGGCCTACCAGTGGTACACGCACATCGTAGACATGTTCTAGTAAGACTAATGCTAAGACATTTGGACAGCTCGATTACCATGTTAACACAAAATCACCATGGCCGGACACATTCGGAATGCGATAGTGATGAAAAATATATTTACACGTGTGTTTATTGGACGGCAAAACCGTCAGCAATAAGAATCTGCTCCAAGTCATTCCTGCCTTAACAAAAAGGAGAAACAAAATTACGACTGATTATAACTGAACAAATAAAACTTAAATTAATCTAAGATATGTCCTGCTCAAATGTGTCACTTTTGTCAGTAAATAATGTTTTGCATGTGATGTTTTGGTGTGTGCCCTTCTGAAGAGATAACGCATCTATGATTAAAACCGTGATTAAAACTGAAGTGATTTAATCGTAATAATTGATATGAATTTTTTTTTAATGTAATTGTAATTGAAATGTAAACAAAAAATAATTGTAACTGGTTTGATTTTGTATAATTGGAACCAGTCCTAGACTCATCATACGGCGTTACAGCTCAAGCCAATTCGATGCCATATAAAAAAAACTATGCTACACCAATGTCACGACAGGCAAATCGAGGGCAGGCCATGCGTTAGTGAGCGTCAGAAAGGGAATATACATGAATGTTTCCTCCGCAGGTCGACCGTAGAAGCGTTGTGGAATTTACGGCAATGACGTCAACAGTGACTCTGACGTTTTACGCTGCCTGGCTGCCGACACTGGTACGATCCAACTGTTACGTTGTTTAGATTGTGTATTATTGAAATATCGGCCTAACTGTGATGCTGTGGTAATAGTATTTGAAAAAATATATACCATGTACTACCATTGTAAAACTGTTTTATTAAATTGCTGCAATGTGTGTTATTATAACTAGTCAATATTAATCCTACTAAATCGTAGTTTCAGTTATGTTGAGTTATAAGCTGTAATAATGATTCGAACAATTTTGGAATAAATACAGCTACTTAATTAACTAGGATGTTCAGGAAACAAATAGAAAGTAAAGCAAACGCTTGTGTCAGCAAATGCACGCACACAAACACATTTCTTGTGAATAAAGTAAAGTTTTGTTACTTTTTACTGTCAAACATTAGTTATATTTGCATGTGAAAATAAGTTGATGTTCCGGGTTATGCGTAACAACGTTACCGGCACTACCTCATCAATATCGATATTGTCATAACGAACGTATGAGATAGGCAGATACAGCATGATGTAATATCAATGCAGTACGGATTCCCTGTGAAACCTGTTGATTTCTAGACGATTTGGTCCCGAAGCGATAACGTAATGTTTTCATGGAAAGCTAGTAGCGTAAATCCAAATATTGCCCGGGTCTCCACCAGGTGTTCATGCTTACAGAAACCATTCATTAATTGTATCATTGGAGTCGCAATTGTTTCAACATTGGAATCGCACTACCTCATCAGTATTGATAGTATCATAACGAACGTATGACATAAGCAGATACAGCATGATGTAGTATCGACAGTTCGGCAGTCCTACCGCTAACAGGATGTTGGCTGTATAATAATACACCAAGGCATACTCATACTTGTTTATTTTGGCTGGAGATCAGTTGGGCGTACGGAGAATATTAGGAATTCGTCAAAAAACCAGGGGGCTCAGAGTGTCTATCTACTCTTTCGGAGGATTGGTCACATTACGAGTCTTCGCTACTGATGTATGTCCTGCATAATCTTTTCAAGTTCAGGAATTGTTACCTCTAATTCAGATGCAAATAGTTGTGGATAAGTTATGTTTTCCCTGGCCCCCCGTAGTCTCCCTGGTCTCCCTGGACTCCCTGGTCTCCCTGGTTTTCTCTGTTCATGCTTTGGTTCCCTAATCACCAGCTCATTCTTACTTGTGGAAAAGTGGCCAGCAAATTGGGTTCGGCTCCGTCGGTAGCATTGGAACCACACAACGCTTAGAAACAAGACATGAACTATATTATGTGTGAATGCGAGTATTACTTTACTTCGATAAATGCGATGTGGCGGCATCGAATTTGTTCACAGGTCTTGACGACGCTACAGAAAAGTGGCCGGTCAGTGCCTGGTCAAGCAATGCAGTACGGACTCCTGAGCACGACGTTGACCGGTCTCCTCAACCCCGTCATATACGCCGCCTTCTCGCCGTCCTACCGCCGCGGCTACGCAAGCAGTGTGCGCGCCGTCTCCAGGTTCCTGTTCGGGTGTCCCTTGACGAGGGCTCAGATCATCAGAGGTGTGTGTGTGTGTGTGTGTGTGTGTGCGTGTGCGTGTGCGTGTGCGTGCGCGTGCGCGTGTGCGTGTGCGTGTGCGTGTGCGTGTGCGTGTGCGTGTGCGTGTGCGTGTGTGTGTGCGTGCGTGCGTGCGTGCGTGCGTGCGTGTGTGTGTGTTTATGTGTGTGTTTGTAGACGTACAGGCACAAAGATGCATACACGCACTCATGCACGCACGCACGCACGCACGCACGCACGCACGCACGCACACACACACACACACGCTCGCACGCACGCACGCGCGCGCACCCAAATGCGCTATCTTTCCTCAACCTTCTTTTCACCAAACTTCTCTGTTCACAGCCACGACACTTGGAGGTAGTGCCGCATCGTTCGCAGCGCTCCTATCGTCACGCGCGCTATCTTTCCTCAACCTTCTTTTCACCAAACTTCTCTGTTCACAGCCACGACACTTGGAGGTAGTGCCGCATCGTTCGCAGCGCTCCTATCGTCACGTCTCAGTGACGTCAGTGACAGCGTGTCTGTGGGTCACATGTCAAACTCACATTCCCAATCCAGTGACATGGCTCTGCTGGGGGCCGGCGCGCGCATCCCTGCAGTGACTGACGCATACGGTCCCGTCCAAACGTCAGAGGTGGACACTACGTCAATGGTACGCGATGACGTCACTGCGCGCGCCTACCGCCTCACTGCGGCTGCGCTGTACAAAGACTTTTACGGCTCCGAGCTGAGTATGTTATCAGAAGAGGGCGAAAAGGCAAACAAAGTTCCGATTGAAGGCGAGGACTGCATAGGAGAATCCGACGAGAATGAAGATCGTATGACGCACACCGTGACGATTGAAGAAAGTGTCATATAAAGAGATACGTTTATTGCATTAGTGAACATTAAGTGAAGACGAACTAGTTTTGCAATGTTTGAAACGGATACAAAATAATAATGAAGAGATTGACATCTAAGTCGATTCGTGTCCAAATCGCTTCCTTCGTAAGACAATTTTTAGAACATGATTGCTAATTAAGTCGACTTTTGCGAAACGTGTTGATTTCTAGACGATCTGGTCCCGAAGCGATAACGTAATGTTTTCATGAAAAGCTAATTGCGTAAATCCAAATATTGTCCTGGTCTCCACCAGGTGTTCATGCTTACATAAACCATTCATTATTTGCATCACTGGAGTCGCACATTTTTTAACATTGGAATCCCAGCAAATGTACAAATATACTTTACTGTAGCAGATTGTTCGATTTCCTTTTCGCATATGTATATCACTGATGAATGGTGTTCATCTAGTTTGTCTGCTGTTTCAATCTAATCCAGTCAAGGACACGATTATGCTAGCTAACAGATTGCAAATGACCTTTGCAAGATCATTCATCTTTCGGGAAATGGCCGTCTCCAACGGCGCTGTTGTGTCACTGTTGGCCCAGCAACAGCGGAAACGGAGGACGTGAGGAATGTCTTGTACGTCTCCGTTGTGTACGATCTTATTGTAGTATCATGTATCAACCTTCGTGGAGCAGACTCCGCATTTGAGATTCGTGTCCCTCGATAAAAGTTGCTTAAATATCGCAATACGAAATGCAGCATTTGTTTATTATCATGTTTATTATCATGTTTATTATCATGTTTATTATCATGTTTATTATCATGCAATGCAGATTACAATATTAACAAGTTCTGTGACGTACAAGTAGCAGGACAAACAATATTCTATTAACTGTTTAGAAATTTGATTAACGTTTTGCAATGTTTGTGTTTGTGCGTGAGTGCGTGCGTGCGTGCGCGCGTGCGTAAGCGCGCCCTCGTTCGTTCGTTCATGTGCGTGCGTGTGTATGTTCATGTGTGCACGTGCGTGGATTAGTCAGCGTGCGTGCATAGTAATGCGCTTGTCATGAGCTTCAATCCAGTGAGAAACAGGTTTGAAGCCACTGAAGACATGACATAGGAACCCCTAGATCCCGTCCGTTTCACAGTACAAGAAACCTGGAAGGAAGCGTGCACATTCGTTCTATGGACCCCCTAGACACCGTCCGTTCCACACTACAAGAAACCTGGAAGGAAGCGTGCACATACGTTCTATGGACCCCCTAGACACCGTCCGTTCCACACTACAATACACCTGGAAAGAAGCGTGCACATACGTTCTATGAACCCCCTAGACACCGTCCGTTCCACACTACAAGAAACATGGAAGGAAGCGTGCACATACGTTCTATGGACCCCCTAGACACCGTCCGTTCCACACTACAAGAAACCTGGAAGGAAGCGTTCACATACGTTCTATGGACCCCCTAGACACCGTCCGTTCCACACTAAAAGAAACCTGGAAAGAAGCGTGCACATACGTTCTATGGACCCCCTAGACACCGTCCGTTCCACACTACAAGAAACATGGAAAGAAGCGTTCATATACGTTCTATGGACCCCCTAGACACCGTCCGTTCCACGCTACAAGAAACATGGAAGGAAGCGTTATCATACGTTCTATGGACCCCCTAGACACCGTCCGTTCCACACTGCAAGAAACATGGAAGGAAGCGTTATCATACGTTCTATGGACCCCCTAGACACCGTCCGTTCCACGCTACAAGAAACATGGAAGGAAGCGTTATCATACGTTCTATGGACCCCCTAGACACCGTCCGTTCCACACTACAAGAAACATGGAAGGAAGCGTTATCATACGTTATATGGACCCCCTAGACACCGTCCGTTCCACACTACAAGAAACATGGAAAGAAGCGTTATCATACGTTCTATGGACCCCCTAGACACCGTCCGTTCCACGCTACAAGAAACATGGAAGGAAGCGTTATCATACGTTCTATGGACCCCCTAGACACCGTCCGTTCCACACTACAAGAAACATGGAAGGAAGCGTTATCATACGTTCTATGGACCCCCTAGACACCGTCCGTTCCACACTACAAGAAACATGGAAGGAAGCGTTATCATACGTTATATGGACCCCCCAGACACCGTCCGTTCCACACTACAAGAAACATGGAAAGAAGCGTTCATATACGTTCTATGGACCCCCTAGACACCGTCCGTTCCACGCTACAAGAAACATGGAAGGAAGCGTTATCATACGTTCTATGGACCCCCTAGACACCGTCCGTTCCACACTACAAGAAACATGGAAGGAAGCGTTATCATACGTTCTATGGACCCCCTAGACACCGTCCGTTCCACACTGCAAGAAACATGGAAGGAAGCGTTATCATACGTTCTATGGACCCCCTAGACACCGTCCGTTCCACGCTACAAGAAACATGGAAGGAAGCGTTATCATACGTTCTATGGACCCCCTAGACACCGTCCGTTCCACACTACAAGAAACATGGAAGGAAGCGTTATCATACGTTATATGGACCCCCTAGACACCGTCCGTTCCACACTACAAGAAACATGGAAGGAAGCGTTATCATACGTTCTATGGACCCCCTAGACACCGTCCGTTCCACACTACAAGAAACATGGAAGGAAGCGTTATCATACGTTCTATGGACCCCCTAGACACCGTCCGTTCCACGCTACAAGAAACATGGAAGGAAGCGTTATCATACGTTCTATGGACCCCCTAGACACCGTCCGTTCCACGCTACAAGAAACCTGGAAAGAAGCGTTATCATACGTTATATGGACCCCCTAGACACCGTCCGTTCCACGCTACAAGAAACATGGAAGGAAGCGTTATCATACGTTATATGGACCCCCTAGACACCGTCCGTTCCACACTACAAGAAACATGGAAGGAAGCGTTATCATACGTTCTATGGACCCTCTAGACACCGTCCGTTCCACACTACAAGAAACATGGAAGGAAGCGTTATCATACGTTCTATGGACCACCTAGACACCGTCCGTTCCACGCTACAAGAAACCTGGAAAGAAGCGTGCACATACGTTCTATGGACCCCCTAGACACCGTCCGTTCCACACTACAAGAAACATGGAAGGAAGCATGCATATACGTTCTATGGACCCCCTAGACACCGTCCGTTCCACACTACAAGAAACATGGAAGGAAGCGTGCATATACGTTCTATGGACCCCCTAGACACCGTCCGTTCCACACTACAAGAAACATGGAAGGAAGCGTTATCATACGTTCTATGGACCCTCTAGACACCGTCCGTTCCACACTACAAGAAACATGGAAGGAAGCGTTATCATACGTTCTATGGACCACCTAGACACCGTCCGTTCCACGCTACAAGAAACCTGGAAAGAAGCGTGCACATACGTTCTATGGACCCCCTAGACACCGTCCGTTCCACACTACAAGAAACATGGAAGGAAGCATGCATATACGTTCTATGGACCCCCTAGACACCGTCCGTTCCACACTACAAGAAACCTGGAAGGAAGCGTGCACATACGTTCTATGGACCCCCTAGACACCGTCCTTTCCACACCACAAGAAACATTGAAGGAAGCGTGCATATACGTTCTATGGACCCCCTAGACACCGTCCTTTCCACACTACAAGAAACATGGAAGGAAGCGTTATCATACGTTCTATGGACCCCCTAGACACCGTCCGTTCCACGCTACAAGAAACATGGAAGGAAGCGTTATCATACGTTCTATGGACCCCCTAGACACCGTCCGTTCCACGCTACAAGAAACCTGGAAAGAAGCGTTATCGTACGTTATATGGACCCCCTAGACACCGTCCGTTCCACGCTACAAGAAACATGGAAGGAAGCGTTATCATACGTTATATAGACCCCCTAGACACCGTCCGTTCCACACTACAAGAAACATGGAAGGAAGCGTTATCATACGTTCTATGGACCCTCTAGACACCGTCCGTTCCACACTACAAGAAACATGGAAGGAGGCGTTATCATACGTTCTATGGACCACCTAGACACCGTCCGTTCCACGCTACAAGAAACCTGGAAAGAAGCGTGCACATACGTTCTATGGACCCCCTAGACACCGTCCGTTCCACACTACAAGAAACATGGAAGGAAGCATGCATATACGTTCTATGGACCCCCTAGACACCGTCCGTTCCACACTACAAGAAACATGGAAGGAAGCGTGCATATACGTTCTATGGACCCCCTAGACACCGTCCGTTCCACACTACAAGAAACATGGAAGGAAGCGTTATCATACGTTCTATGGACCCTCTAGACACCGTCCGTTCCACACTACAAGAAACATGGAAGGAAGCGTTATTATACGTTCTATGGACCACCTAGACACCGTCCGTTCCACGCTACAAGAAACCTGGAAAGAAGCGTGCACATACGTTCTATGGACCCCCTAGACACCGTCCGTTCCACACTACAAGAAACATGGAAGGAAGCATGCATATACGTTCTATGGACCCCCTAGACACCGTCCGTTCCACACTACAAGAAACCTGGAAGGAAGCGTGCACATACGTTCTATGGACCCCCTAGACACCGTCCTTTCCACACCACAAGAAACATGGAAGGAAGCGTGCATATACGTTCTATGGACCCCCTAGACACCGTCCTTTCCACACTACAAGAAACATGGAAGGAAGCGTGCACATACGTTCTATGCAGCAAGGAGAGAAAGGCCACATTGAGAATAATAATAGAGCAGTCAACTGTGTGGCAGACACCTCTCTTGATGAATTTTATTGATTTCGAGAAAGCTTTTGATAGTGTAGATAAAAACGTTATCTGTATACTGACGCATCATTACGGAATACCAGCACCGTTAGTAACGCTAATCCAGCAGATGCATGAAAAAACTCCACCTATATACTGACAGATGAATATATAAAATTAACACTAATCAAAGATCGGCATAAAAAGGCAGATCCAATAAAGGGTGGCATCTGTGCTGGAAGTTATGCATAATAAACAACTATCTGATACATTTGAAATAACGACTGGCGTGAGACATCTGCCTACCGTCGCATACGCACCAACATATACAAAAGAGGATCAGCCGAGATTGACACAGAAAGCACAGAAGACATGCAAGAGAATAAATATACAAAAAACAATGTGAAAAGCAGGATTCAAAAGGCGTGGGATGGATTCGTCATCGTAAAGATAGTGTGGAATACACCATCCTTTTCAACAAGAAACAAAGCCTGAAAATTCAGCAGCAATGTGAAAAGTATGTTGTTCTATAGCTGTGGAGAATATGGAGAGGGACTACGACAACAACTAGAAGACCTGGAGAGTGACTACGACTACAACTAGAAGACCTGGAGAGTGACTACGACAACAACTAGAAGACCTGGAGATTGACTACGACAACAACTAGAAGACCTGGAGAGTGACTACGACACCAACTAGAAGACCTGGAGAGTGACTACGACTACAACTAGAAGACCTGGAGAGTGACTACGACAACAACTAGAAGACCTGGAGATTGACTACGACAACAACTAGAAGACCTGGAGAGTGACTACGACAACAACTAGAAGACCTGGAGAGTGACTACGACAACAACTAGAAGACCTGGAGAGTGACTACGACAACAACTAGAAGACCTGGAGAGTGACTTCGACAACAACTAGAAGACCAGGAAAGTGACTACGACAACAACTAGAAGAAGACATGAAGAGTGACGAAGGCAACAACCAGAAGACCATATAGTGACTTAGACAACAACCAGAAGACACGGAGAATGACTAAGAGAACAACCAGAAGACATGGATAGTGAATAATACAACAACCAGAAAACTCCAACCATTCATAAGCAAATGTCTTACATAATATCTCAAAACTAAATGACAAGACAGGATCACAAGCAAAGAGCTCATGAGGAAAACAGACAAGCACAGCATCAGGAAGGGGAATAATGAATTGGACAAGGATAGAACACACCCTCTGGAAACCATCCACCAATGCCAATAAAAGAAAAAACAAGACAAACCCCAAAAATGACTGGAGGAGATCAGTAGCCGCGGAAATAAACAAGCATGGAAACATCTGGAAAGTTATGAAAAAAGCAGCCAATCATATGACGCGTTGGAAATGTGTTGTTTCGGCCCTGTGTTCTACCTCGTTGGTGGTATTCGACTATGGCGCCATCTTCCGATCAAAATAAAAAATATTCCGTTAATATGGAAACTGGTAGATACGGCGACTTTACAGGTCTACTGATTGTCGGTGAGCTAAACTTAAGTTATGCTAGTTTCTACAATGGTTAACGTAACCAGAGGGGGAACCACTGAATATTGGCGTGCTGTTAAAGATATACATATATTAAAGAGTGTTAGCAGAATTTAATAATGTAACGAACATCTTTAGTCGTCCCTGACCATGTCGAAACAAAGTAATTATCTAAAATATTCACAACGATACGATTCAGACATGTTAAAGCACGGTGCCGACAAACACATGTAGACAGGCGCTACTGGATGATAAAGTGCGGCTTCAACATTACACAACATATATGTAAGCAACATTTATTGTTATGATAAAAGCGTGAATGCCGACACACGGTTAGACGACGCACCAGCAAAGGTATGACATACATTTG
>OY759261.1:28863973-28868973 GCA_963662155.1 Lamellibrachia columna | reverse complement strand
TCGTCTGTGTGGTGACTGGCTTGCTGGAGTCGAAGTAAGCCAATGTTGATGCTGCAGTGATTGGTTCTTTCACGTTGTTGAACGCTTTCTGTTGCTCAGGGCCCCACAGAAAGACACTGTCCTTCTTGATAAGATCACGGAGGGGTGCTGTTGTGGTCGCGAGATCTGGCGTGTAGCGTCCTAGGTAGTTTACCATACCAAGGAAGCTTTGCAGTTCCTGGGCACTGGTCAACCTTCTCGATGATGTCTAGTTGATTATTTCGACTCAGTTCCTTCTTCATCGATTCCTTCAACGATTCAGGGACGCGTCTTGGTGGGTGTATGACAGGCTTTACGTCCTGCTTCAGGTGTATGTGGTACTAGCCAGAAAATAGACCAAAACCTCGAAAGCATATCGGGTATTTGTTGAGTAGGTCCCCTTTTGCGTGACCCTTCATATAACTAGATGATGGGTTGTCTCCCTCTTTCTTCAGTGAAGAGACTTGACTGGTGTCGTGACATTCATAGCATGCTGATTTCTGAAATCATTCTCAAGTCCATACATGCTTGTAGTCTTTGCATTGTTGACCCGCTGTCTTGAGTGACATGAAACTGCGATGTCGCTGTGTGTACAACGTAGCGTGAAACATCCATAGTGCGTTACCTTTCTGCCACCATATGCACTCAAGCCGACTTTGGGATTCTGTATACGTAGTGACCTTCCATGTTTGTCTTCTTGGTCTGGGAATAGGTGTTTGAATATGCGTAGCTGCAGTACGTTAACCTCTGCTCCATATCAATCTTGCATTTCACAAGTACGTCTGTGCCTTGTCCATTCATCTTTACGTTCACGAAAGCTTGGGACTTGCTTCCTTCTTTAATATGGATTCAAGTTTTGCAAGCGGCGTAGTTTCGACTGTACAAAGTCGTCATCCGCTTTGTCGCTGTCACCGTTGTCCTTAACAGTATGCACTTTCTTCTTTCCATAGTAGCCTCGATTGCCTTTCGACCGGTTCTGGGGCTGTTGTTGGCGTCTTGCTCCACTCTCTTGGTCTCGTTTTTTTCTTGAGACAGACGCACTGTCTCGTGACCTCGTCAGGTCGTCGGCTTCGGAGTTTTTTCTCCGTTTCAACCATCAATACCATTGTCTGTTACCCTTGTACATGGTCTTGTTCCCGTCTGACACTTTGTCGTATTGTTTTCTGTCCACTCACATATTATATCATAGTAGCGTCACATATTATGTCATCCTTGTCCGCTGGGTGGCAGCACAAGAGGTATATATCATAACATTACTATTATTATTATTTATCCTGCCAGGGATGTACAGTGATGTGTGGCCGCAGCTCGTTTGATGCAAATTACAAAACAGATGACAATCTTTGTATAGGTCGAAAAATGGGCTAATTTTATTGCCGGATTACCAACTGGTATTCTGCTAATTCATATGGATATGTACAAGACAATAACGTATGAATTGATACCAGCATTAAAATAGTGCTGTTACATGTATAAATTGTCCGTGTAAAGAACGTAAGTTATACAAAAGTATGTACACATCAAAGGAAGGTGAGGGATCATCCGCCACAGGCACTGGTCCTTGAACAGCACCCACCCGCACACCCACCCACCCACCCACTCACCCACCCACCCAAGGCCACCAGTATACCACTTAGACAGTCAGACATGGCTGAGCTGCACAATTAAGAAATGGTATTCCAAATTGAATGTACAGTACTGGATAAATACACAGATTATTATTATATCTAATAGACATGCACCAATTGCCCGCTGTCAACATGTAATATTTAACTAGTACGACCTCTAACAAAGTGTTGTACTCAGAATATCGGGCAAATTCGACAATAGTCCTTGTTGCCCTGCACCAACTGCACCGGTATGCCACTCAGGCTCGCAGACCCGGCTGAGCGTACCAAAATGACACACCAAGTGAACAGGTGTTATATAAATACTACCGCCCACAACAACGTGTGGTATGTAACAAAGATGAAAACGAATTTGTAAGTAGTAACCATGTACCATGGTCACCGGTGTGTCACTCAGGCTCTCAGACCCGGCTGAGCTTACCAAGGTGACACACTAAGTGACCAGGTGTAATACATGAAATAGCATCCACAACATTGTGCTGTATGTACAAAACTAAACGTCTTTGGTATCTGTTAGGCAGCAGCATCACCAGGGCTTTGTGGACAGAAAACTGAGTGGATTTATAACTGCATCATAGGTAGTCAGTTGGGATTTGGATCTGGCCAAATCCCAACTGGTGGGATTTTCTATCCCTTCGGAAGGACTCATCATATGATCTCCAAGCCGTGCCTCCAAACCGCCTCTCCATCTCCACGATGTCCGATTCATGTTTAAACAAACCCGGAGCTTATTGTGGGTATCGTTAAGTGAGGACTGCTGCATAAACTACAAAGGTGGACACCGACTGACTGTAGGTAGTTATTGCTTTAGGTGTTGTAGGTTTGACCATCGTTAAAGCTGGTTGCCAATATCGGTGATTGCCAGCGATGCATGTCGGTGCTGCTGTTTCTGCTCCTGTTCATTAACATTGGGATCAGTGATGAGCATAGTCCTCTCTCCCAATTGTTTTTTTTTTAGTTCGATAGGTAGATTGCCACCCAGTAGGCGATTTACGAGGTGGTATCCAGTTGACTGAGATGTCAACTCACCCCCCAAGGTTCAGCACTCCGTCGGCTGCATCACTATTCGAATTTGACGGATGGTAGGTCGAGCCGGCCACGTGATCGGAGATGCCTCTCATGTCACCGACTGGCTGTGGAGCTGCCTGGATGGCATCGGCGTGGGCAGGTTTCAGATTGCCCGCAGTGTGGGCTGTCAGCAACCGAGTGGACTCCTCCGGTTTTGCCATCACTGCTTTTGCGATGGCATCTGCCGTTGCCATGGCAGCAGCTGTTGTCGAGTCACACTAACTTGGCCCGGCCGTTGTTCCACACAAATTTGGTCCGGCTTCGCGTCACCAGAAGTTGCTCCGGTCGTCACGACTGCGGAAGCTGTGCCGGATACTGTAGCGCGGACGCCTCCACGACGCGTTGTCATACGTTGAACTGGTATACTTACCAACATGTGGTAATCTGAAAGTGTGCACCAGCCACCTGAGGACAGGAAATGATACACACATACCATGTAAATGAAATTGTACACAGACAAACATGCCCGAATGTATATACATAAGAGCTGTCAATGCGTAAATTAAAACCGTTGTGTTGCATCCGTGCAATGGCCCTTTTATAACTGAACTAAATGTAGCAGGGTGACAAAATGCCCCCCCCCCTGCAAACATATCAGATGATTCCACTGGCGTGAATGTATGGACACGTTTGTTGGTCAACAGTATGGACGAAAACAGGGATCTGCATTGTACGGAAGTGAAAACTATCAAATACATGGGGTAAACACAACAGAAAACCGTGCCGCGTGTTTTGCTGACCAAATTTCACAGAAATGCGCACTATGAGCCCCAATGATGCACGGTTTTACAACTTCGCTAAGTACAAAATTGCCCCACTAATTGAGCGATAGTAAAAATTTTCACCGGCCGCTCCAAGATGAACGCCGTTATCGTGCAATAAAGCACACCAATTTAGGCGCATGCACCGATGCTTCCAAAAATGGATGCATGGAAAGAAATCAACCAGGCGCTTAATTTCCTGTTTCACCTCATCTACCAAAGCGTTGTAATTCCCACGAAGAGGGCGGCGCACAGTGCAACCCAACTGTTTGCCCCGTGAAACGACTCGGTGACTCAATTGGCAGATAGGCACGTGGGTGACGCCACATTGCAAAATAAAATTCCGGGCAACCGGCAAAATATCCTGGGCCAATTTAACCGGGTCGCACGCCTGTTCATTCAAATCGTTCCCTCATGTTTGCAAGATAATTTTCTTGGTCTGCAAAGATTTAATCTGGGCTGCGCAGTCCCTCGCGAAAGGAACGCCTGCACCACCTCTTCCTATCGTCGAGAAATCAACCATCTCGTGGTCAATGCCGCCATTATGAATTGTGTGGTGTCGACAGTACTGATCGAAGCGCTTCACGAAACTGTGTCCCATGAATAGAACCTTCATGGGGCGAACCTTGCCGTAAGGGACCTTGCATGCGGCTGTACCGCCATAGCCGTGTACGTTCGCATCACACTGAATTTAAAATGCGAGTCTACTCACTGTTGCCGTACACACAGCCACCGGTAGAGACACGACTTCCTTCTCTCCCACAACGTGAACATTAACGAACAAGTGACTATATCAGCGTAATGCAGATTTGAGATATTTTCCAACGTACAAAACACGACTTCCCTCGATGGTGATTTCTGAAGAGTGACTGATTGATAAACAATTTCCAACATGGCTGGCGTTGGACTAGTCCATTGTCGAGGGAAGACATGTTACTTTACAAATCCCTCACAGATACATAAACACATTTTTCGTAAACCAGAAGTGAACACGTATGCGGCATTCACGGGTAATCTGATGTTTTTTAGTTTGATACCTTTTGCAGGCGGTATGGAATGCACACTTGAGTAACGAGAATGTCTGAGGAATTACTACAGTCGAGATTAACGCATAATTCAAATATGAACAATATACAATGACAAAAGTAAGTAAAAACAATATTTATTACCTGCATGCATACAAACACATTTACAAACACGCATATTGAAAAAATCACGTTATTTGCAGACCAAGTGAGTAAATTAATATTTTACATTAAAATTTAATTTTGCTATTAGTATAATTTCACTGCGGGTGAACTTTGCAGCTCACACGTTTCTGTCGCCTCTATCCATTAATGTTATTGCACACGATGGCGCTAATTGACTCACTGTTGAAGCTCGTTGCGCGTCCATTCACACCTCAGGAAACGGTCCACTCCAGGGACAATATTGCGAAGTACTTGGCCCGGCGACACAGCGTGGAGGAAGTGGCGAAACGGCGGCGCGATGACAGTTGAACGCGCTCGTGTGCATTTTCATTGTT
>OY759261.1:28853973-28861473 GCA_963662155.1 Lamellibrachia columna | reverse complement strand
GATCTGACGTTTGTCTATCTTCGAACGCGACTGAGCATGAGTTGGTATAGATATGCGATTGTTTCAGCGCACAGCAAACTATTGGCGCAAATTACGTGTTGTATTTCCGTCGACAATCTCACGTGATTTCACCTTTATGTTAGTGTTATATTATGCACCAGAGGCGCCACGGGACACTCCGGCCTCTATTGATTAGTTCGGGGCGGGACAGCGAAGTCCCAAACGGAGAAGACGTTATTGTAAATATACAACAGCTTAGTGTTGGTAAATGTGTTGGCGTGCGATACTGTACGACCAGAAACGCAAAATGCCAATACCGTCTCACGAGTACCCCGAACGAACAGCCTAGGCGACGCCTTTATCCATAAAATTATATCCACATATAATTTAAGGAAAACCAGAACATATTCCTCCCTCGTATTGTATGTGTACATGTCGATGTATTGCGTGTTATGTATTATTGTCAGTTGAACCATGTTAAAAGAAAATTAATATGTTGTTTCTACGACCGTTAGGCAGAACGCTATATTGCGAACATGGTATACATAACTCCATTTAAAATGTTGAACTAACAAAAACATCCATTTTCCCGGCATTATGATGTATGACATATGACATGACATATGACATGCTTCATTCGAAACTTGCACATAACGCATGACATATAATTCGATAACGGGACATTAATCAAGGAAAAAGTGTTTAACTATAAGACTGATGAGGGATTTGACATAATATTAAAGGAACTAACGTTTGAAGTAATACTGTGGATAGAAGAAGGAGACACATACGTCATGATGACGGAGGCAATGTATAGGCAGTAGGCCTCGTACAGGGAAAGGTTGAGGGTCATAAACGCATTGAATTAAGTACTACTAAGACAGCATTCTTTTACTTCCCATTACTAGCCAAACTCAATCAAATATCACCTTATCTAGAGTAATGTTTTCTTATGTATATATTATACAAGTGTTTCTGTGTGTAACGTCGAAACTACCATGATATGTTCACATATACTATATTTCACATAGATCAAAGACGGTTTTTGTTTACATGACAATCAGGATACTAGGATTTCGCCGTGTTCCCTTCACTGTTGGGCGCCGCTTCCTGTTAGAGAAAGAGATCCTCCCGGTTTCTTCCACAACTCTGCGGAGAAGGTTTTACAGGCGTTGTGAGTAGGTCTATGATACGCAACACTAATTTAACTAATTTAATTGTATGTAGAGAACAAGCATGAATCAACTTCAGTTTCAGTTTGATGGACTGTCTACATCTAGACAGCGTCGTCTGAACATGGGATGGCTTTATATTATTAAAGTTGCAAAATAACTTCTGAACAAGGGATGACGTTAAATTATTCAAGTTGCAATGTCTTTTGAACAAGGGATGATTTTATATTATTCAAGTTGCAAAGTCAAGGGATGATGATATACTCGTCTGCCAGATCAGCCAGTTAAAACCAACAATATAATTACTTAGCTTTATCGAAAGTGCACAATTTTAGGTGTCAGAAATTGAATAGGTCGTGTCAAGATCGGATGTCTTGCTAATTTGTTGCAAGTGTGAATTACAATTATATATTTAATCAGTATATGTTGTTACCAGTTGCTTAGATATCACAAATGTTGCACATTATTATATTACATATTACATATGCATTTTTGTTTCACCAGCATTATTACTGTTATATTTACGCTGTATATATATATATATGTATGTATGTATGTATGTATGTATGTATGTATGTATGTATGTATGTATGTATATATATATATATATATATATATATATATATATATCACAATGGCTATTTCGTCAGATGACGGCGAGTGGTGCATTCGAGACAGATGTTACTTCTGCGAGGATGACGTCACAACATGCACGGTGAAGGGCCTATTAGAGGGCGCTATGATCTACTTCGTAGGAGGAGTAGCCAAAACCACCGACTCTCCCTGGAGCATAAGGAATTACTACAGGTGAGGGAGTAGTGGAACAGTTCGCCTAATTAAGTTATATGCTCCGTAAACACTGTTAAAGCTCATGATGAGTGTAACACAACGAATGTATTGAACGTGTTTAATACATACCGAAGTGGTGAATAAGAACATACAAGAGTGCGCGTTACAGAGTCGCGGTAAAGCGATAAAGGCCTCGCTGTATCGACTGACAAGTCACTGGCGGGAGGTCTCGTTACTACACCAATTCCCTCCTCTTTTTTTAGTCTGAAAACCCTTGGAGGACTTAGAGTGGAAGTTTGCTAGGAGGTACTCGTTGACGCTTACTACGTCGCGGTTCGTTGCGACACGGCGACGGTATGTCGTCTCTTTCAGTGTGACCTGTGTCGCTACCTTCAAGTTCAACAATGTTGTCGACACGAAGATAGTTCTCCCCAGACTGCGCAGTGTCTGGCTTCATGAAGCGGCGGTTGCGCCAATGCACACGACCACTTGGCAATTTCACATGATAGTCGCGGTGTCGGCCAATCCCAATAATCACGCCTACTCTATCCCACTTTTTAGTTATGGGATCTTGCAATCTGACTTGTGTACCAATACGTAGTTGCGGTAGAGGACGAGACTGCCTGTTGAAGCGTTCTTCGTTTTGAGCGTGTGCTTGTCTACAGCTAGCGTCCTGCTCATCCGCCTTTTTGCCACTTGCTTGCAAACGGTTGCCGGTGTGCAGGTACTACTGATCGCAATGGATGTCGGAAGAGAATTTGTGCAGGGGAAAAACCTTCTGCACGAGGAGTGTTGCGATATTCTAGGAGTCCTCGCTGGAAATTCTCGTCGTCTAGATCTCCTTTCATGGTTGTTGTTGCAATGCGTTTTTTCATTGCTTTTACAGCTGCTTCAGCATGTCCGTTGGATTGGTCTAATGTGGTGTGGATGGTGCACCACTAACACCCCAGCGTTTCAAGAACTGGTTAAACTGACGAGAAGCGAATTGAGGACAGCCATCAGATCTAAATCGCACTGGGACTCCGAGCTCCACAAATGCTCGTCGACATGCATAGATGGTGTGGCGAGATGTACTTGCCCCCTTTGGGAAATGAAAGACTACAGGCCACCCTGAAAGTCGATCCACATATACGAGAAAATCTCGTCCTGGTTAGTTGAAGAAGTCTGCTGATACATCTTCAAACACTCTCTTTGGTAGAGGCTCTGATCGCAGTGGCTCGTGTTGCTGAGAGGGTCGGTGTTCTTGGCACTTATTGCAACTTGCCACTGTCGTAGCGATGTCATTACTAATGCGTGTTCGCCCGCCGGATGTTTCATTTTCTGTAGCATCCTTTCCCGGCGATTTTGTTACACTTGTTCGTGTAATGGCACGAATTGGTTTGGGGTAATCGTTCGGCACGATTCCCAACCCTCGGCAAACATACCAAGCCAGCAGAAGTCCTTTTTGCTCTTTGCAGATAAGAACCGTCTCTTTCATAGATTTGTCCGCTGCATGAATGCGAAGGTCTACTGTGCCAACGCATTCGAATGATGTACCATTAGCAGCAATAACTGTGTCCTCAGGAGGGCGACATGTGTTTCCAATGTCTAATCCTATTTGTTTTAGGATATCTAGCCCTGCAACAGTGGCTTCGGTCCCTGTATCTGGTGTTGCCTGTGCTGTTGTGACGAAGCTGTCATCAGCATTATGGTGAAGATGTACCTTGATGCGTGGAGCACGACGGTGTTTTTTCTTTCCCAGAATGTCCAGCACGCGAATCTGACTCATTGTGGTCGACTGATTTTTGTTTGACGGCAACACGTAGCCCAATGACCCATTTTTTGCAGATTGAACACTCACTGCGTCATGCAGGACATTCATCACGCGTTTTATGAGCTGATTTGCCACAATAACCACATCTGTGGTTGTGTTTTGAAGTGGTGGTATTTCTAGTTTTACCACGTTGCCATGTTTTCTTGCCAACTTTGTCTATTTTCGTGTGGCCTTGGTCATTGTTCGCAAGTGTAGCTTCATCATTCCTTGCTGATTCATCACTCCTGCAGACATCAACTGTTGTCTGCAGAGAAGGGGGAGGCGTGTATGTTAACAACTTTCGTCTTGTTTCTGGATCACGAATTCCCGACATAATTCGCGTGGTAAGACGATCGTCTATGCAATGCTGGCAAAGATCTGCGTTGTTGGCAATCTCTCGTAAGGCAATGTAAAATTGGTCGAATGGCTCGCCTTCCTCTTGCTTGCGTTCTTCTAGTGCGATCCTGTCCAGTGTAACATTTCGTTTGCCTCGAATATGTTCCTGGATTCGGTCTAAGATCGCTGTGACGGTTATATCGTCATCATTGTCTATACCGATGGCCAATTGCAATGTAGCACGCATTTCATGAGAGACTGGTGCGCAACATAGCTCTCTGTTGGCGTGCTGGGAGACGGTCGAGCTGTTCTAGCTCTACGAAATCTTCCCATTATCGCCTCCATGCTGCTAGTTCTCGTAATGTTATATCTGCTGCCATTGGCTCAGGTGGTCTAGTTTTAGCGTGTGGGCCGGTAGAAGTGCGCTGGACGTTGGTCTCAGTGCGTTGAGTCTGTGAATCATTAGACTCGTCATTGGCGCCGTTGCTGCGTTCGTGCGGTGGTGAATTGTTGCGGACACGTCTGTCAAGGGTCTCGCAGAGGAGACGCATCGACAGTTCATGTCTTTCATCGCGTGCGCGCTCCCGTTCCTGTTCCAGCTGTTCGCGTTTATACTCGCGTTCTTCTTGCTTTGACAAGAAAGTGATAAGCCAGTCTGGTGCGTTTGTGGCGCCACAGCACGGATCTTGGTTAATGTCAACGCTAGAGGCGCGCTCTCGCGGGTCTTTAGGAAGCTCCGCGACACTAGGTTTACCGATAGCTCGTGATTTTCGTTCCATTTTGCCGCTAACGTTCATAGACAAACCGACCGTTTAACGTCTTAGTTCGAGCTCGTGGTCTTTTGCCGACTGCGCCATGTTAAAGCTCATGATGAGTGTAACACAACGAATGTATTGAACGTGTTTAATACATACCGAAGTGGTGAATAAGAACACACAAGAGTGCGCGTTACAGAGTCGCGGTAAAGCGACAATGGCCTCGCTGTGTCGACTGACGACAAGTCACTGGCGGGAGGTCTCGTTACCTAAAGGGAGACTACACCAAACACCACTTATGGAAACTTACCATCGTATTCAATGGTAAATACCATCGTGTTTTGAAACAGGTAAATATATTGTTTAGTCTGAACAGTGGTCGCCTTTTAACAGAAACGCGGAAAACAGAATCAGCCGATTTGAGAACTCAACATGTCGGCCGGGAAGGAATCATTCCCGCTATGTTAAAATGCGACACTTTAAAAAGTGAATCAGTCGCTTAATGGCATCAACTTGCTCAGGCCAGAAATGACTGGTTTAAGCTGAGTCCACTGTGTATTGAATTTATTTATTATTGTTCATGTATATGCAAGATGAGTTAAATTATTGCTTTATTACGCTTTCGTTCATTCGGCAAAATACTTCAGTGACTTCGACCTGGTTTGGCGAGTACAGCACTATCTCAAATTGAGAATATTGTGTGCATTTTTTGTTTTTGTAAAGATTACGGTCCGTGTAGCTGTGGTGATGTTATTATGGTATGAAGAAGCCCTTACTACTGTTGCTTATTTCAATAAAACAACCTATTCACTGACATCACCCAACCAGTTCGACAATATTTATTTCGTTTACATTACCATAATAATGTCTACCTTGATTAGTGGTTAAACGCCGCCGAAGGAAATGGATCGGACACAGTTGCAGAATGCCGCTTACATCCATTCCAAGTGTGGATATGCGCTGGACCATTTGTGGCAAGAGAGCGAGGGGGAGACCGAAGGAGACGTGGAGGAGATCAGTAGAGCGGGAGATGAAGGCTCTCGGGTGGAGTTGGGGCCAGGTGACGAAGCTTGCAACAGACAGGCAACATTGGCGTTCTTTGGTGTCGGCCTTATGTGTGATCCCACACGAAGAGTAAGTCTTTAGAGTTAGTTGACATACTTAAAATCATACGCATGTGTGTGTTTTTCTCTTACAGAAACGCGATGTACGAAATGAACAACCAAGTGTACTGCCGAACTTTGTTTACACCACGTGATGATCACGTGCTTCTCGACCTTGTTGAAATGGCCATATTGGACTACCTCTCAAACCACGTCGACTCAAAATACTACCACATAATACGTGGAGCTGGAACAGGTTTAATGGTGCACCTAGACCACGGACGAAGGTGTGTGTGTGTGTGTGTGTGTGTGTGTGTGTGTGTGTGTGTGTGTGTGTGTGTGTGTGTGTGTGTGTGTGTGTGTGTGTGTGTGTGTGTGTGTGTGTGTGTGTGTGTGTGTGTGTGTGTGTGTGTTTGTGTGTATGTGTGTTTGTGTGTGTGGGTGTATATATATATATATATATATATATATATATACTAGAACAAACATGTAGCTGAATACTGAAATTGTCGCGTTTGCTTCACCAACTACTGGGATGTGTTGCTAAAATACCCAACATATAATAATAGTAAATCAAGTTGTCAACGTTCAATTAAAGACAGCATTATTGAATAGATCTCTAGCAGGTAATGATACCTCAGTGGAACATTATCTAGTAATGACGATTTTAATTCGTAATAATATAAAATGTGCGTATTTTAAAACACAAATATTTGTTTAGATGCTGAACCTTGTTCCATTTAAATACAACACAACTGATTTACTATATCTAATACATTCACTGCAGTTTCACGTCATACGACAAGGACGATGACATCAGCATACAACCACTGCGACAGTGTTGCAGGTAAGCGTTTAGCAGTAACACACGCCCGCTTGCACTCACACACAATTATATGACTTTAGCAATCTTCTTTCTCCTGTCGGAAGTTTACGTTTCGAAATTTTGCTCAATGGAGCCCTCGAGGCCGTCAGGGTCCCTTCGTCAACGTTAGAGTGCGCTGTTGTCCGGTGTTCTGTTGTTTTATATTGTTCTGTGTACCATTCCTTTTCGAAGACCAGAATTACACCGCCCAGAAAATGTGATGTGTTCCTCCCATGTCCACCAGCCAACTGTTGTCTAACTTCTGCCGATAATGATGATGATGGCAGTGATGATGACGATGATGATGATGCTAAGTTTGTTGTTGTTAATGGTGGTGGTGGTGGTGGTGGTGGTTGTGGTGGTGGTGGTGGTGGTGGTGGTGGTGGTGGTGGTGGTGGTGGTAGTGGGTAGTGGTGCAGGTGGTGATTATGTATATGAAGAAGATGATGATGATACTGATAAAACGTGTTTCACTGTATAAAGATAAATTGTTATATTTCAGATTGCGACACGAAACATGGACACGATTACTACACCTGAGGAATGTGAAACTCGGCTGTCTCCTCGAGTCTCAGCTATCGTCGGACCCGGTCAGTCGGTCACCGCTGCTCGGACCCGGTCACTTTCTAGCCATAGAGAGACGACTGACATACGTCATAACGTTGGTGAAACAATGTCTCGTACTGAA
>OY759261.1:28816473-28848973 GCA_963662155.1 Lamellibrachia columna | reverse complement strand
CGCGCCTCACTACCGCGCTTCACTACCGCGCCTCACTACCGCGCCCCACTACCGCGCCTCACTACCGCGCCTCACTACCACGCCTCACTACCGCGCCTCACTACAGCACCTCACTACCGCGCCTCACTACCGCGCCCCACTACCGCGCCTCACTACCGCGCCTCACTACCGCGCCTCACTACCGCGCCTCACTACCGCGCCTCACTACCACGCCCCACTACCGCGCCTCACTACCGCGCCTCACTACCGCGCCTCACTACCGCGCCTCACTACCGCGCCTCACTGCCGCGCCTCACTACCGCGCCTCACTACCACGCCCCACTACCGCGCCCCACTACCGCGCCTCACTACCGCGCCCCACTACCGCGCCCCACTACCGCGCCTCACTACCGCGCCCCACTACCGCGCCACTCTGTAAATTGGTTCTCGACCTTATTAATATATGTCAGCATATGTCAGCACCAGTGAGCCACCATATGTCAGCACCAGTGAGCCACCATATGTCAGCACCAGTGAGCCACCATATGTCAGCACCAGTGAGCCACCATATGTCAGCACCAGTGAGCCACCATATGTCAGCACCAGTGAGTCACCATATGTCAGCACCAGCGAGCCATAGTCACACATGTTTCACGTTCGCGTCGAAGACGTGTTGTAAAAGTATATCTTATAACACTTTTATTCGGGAGTAACTTTTGGAACCAGTCCGTGTGATGGCGCTTCGGTGTAGTCTTCGGAGTAACGTACACAATAGCTCTGGTTATACACCTCTATCCATCATGGCCACATTTAGGACTCTGGGAGCACAGGGCAGTGATTGTCAACAATACCGCGTTCTGTAGCGCCGAGGTCAACTGAAATTCTGCACAAATAGCGACCTCAAAATAACTGCACAGTGTGCTAAAATCATGGGGGTCGGCAAATAACCGAGATTCTGTTGAGCAAGTCGGTGCAAAATATAGTAATATGTTGGTTATCTTCGAGCACGTAAATCACCTAGCTAAGTCACCTATTATCTAGCAATTGTGTAATTCGTGTAATTGTGTTTCCCCGGTGAGGCCCCCGTAAGGAAAATATTTCGTAGAAGCCCCTGGGCAACTATACAGTCTACCCTGCCATAAAGCCGGTACTGCCATGCGTGCAGCTGCAGCTATACAGCTGTCACAGCAAACTCATTAATTTATACTAGCAAAGGCATGATGAATGTATGTCACCTATATGTCAGACAACCTGTATTAGTGTACCCTGACCGTTCAGGGAACACAGTGAGCTGCATTTGTTAGTGTAGCGTGAAGTGTCGACGTTCCATATATTTAATCAATGGACCGGTCGATCATCTATCAATCTGTCCAGGGCCTGGGGCGCAGATAAAGACGGAGGTATCTGACCATTCACATGGGTATGCTGACCGTATGAATGCCCAGACACGTTGGTCTTTATGAGTGGATGAAACCTGTCTATGCAAATCGTTTTTCGGTCTTCTGCTTCGTTCATTTTGGAAAATAATTAAACCTCTTTAGAATTAAGTATATTGAAATTCGGGGGACAAACATTTGTTTACAATGGGATGTCAAACGCATAACACCTAGATGGCAGACAACTTATCTTACTGTACATTAAGCTGTCGACGTTCCAAATATTAAGCCAAAGGACCGGTGGATCATATATCAAACTAACACATATCCACTTATATATATATATATACGATCGCAGGCAAGGACAAACTCATAATAATGTCCATTCATAGGGGCAGCACGTCTGGATTAAAACTGCCTTTATGGAGAATCAGGGATTCTATATATATATATATATATATATATATATATATATATATATATATATATATATATATATATATATATATATATATATATATATATATATATATATATATATATATATATATATATATATATATAGACATACAGCAGACAGGCAGAGACAACCTGAAATACAGACAGACAGAGATAAACTGATATACAGACAGACAGGCAGAAAGGCAGGCAAGCTAGCATGCAGACAGGCAGAGACAGAGACACACAGACAAAGAGACAGACACAGACAAACAGACAGGTAGACAGAGATACAGAGAGAGATATTTTAGAGAATGAGTGAACTAGGTCCACGTATCCTATAACAAACTTAAAAGCCTGAATCCTTTTGCAATGGCAACGGATTATAAAGGACAACTATTAACTCCTGACCGTTGGAATCATTTTGGTAATGTTTTAATCCCTTTTACGTTCGAAATGTTAATATCTAACCTAATATTAAGAACCGAAATGTTCATAGCTAACCCTACTTAATGCATTGTCTTACTCTCTACCCCCACACATTGCTGGTCAGCGTGGCACAGGAAGTTGACTAGACAAAGGGTTGCCACAACGGGTAGCACTCCTGTATCTAGATTAATAGCGAAACCTATATGGAATTCGATGAGATCACGTTTTCCTATTTTTATTTGTTTTTTGCTTTTCTGATAGGGAGAATAGAATGAGAAATATTTGGAGCGGTGGTGCTGCTCACAAGGCCGCCTCTGCTAACAAAAGCACAACTCCACAAAGTATTAATATAACACGTGCGCTCTAGTCTTTATGTATGACAATTAATAATATTACAGATATAGTAATTGGCGACGAGGATGGTCTTTAACAAGTATTGATTGGACGCCATTATACAACACACACTAGTTCTGCTATATACATTATTAAGCATACAATTGGTGTAATGCACATCAATGTAAGATTACTAAATTAACACATTGCAACCACAAAAGTTACTCTAGTAATGTATATATTGCTCCATTGTTTTCCTTCGCTTTTGATTTTTATTTGTATTGAATCACCTTCCTACACCTATGTTTTGTTACTGTCTGTTGTCGTCACGCACCTCACCAATTCCAGTTTAGTTGTGAACACTTCACCAGTCATCAAAGTTAAACATTGTTTTTAGTTTCAGCAGTTTTCTCACACGAAATACCAACACGATGACACGTGGCATCCATACACGTGACTTATGCATCCGACCGTCTGCCAGCTCTATGCCAAGGCGACCTCATCTGTCTCTTCTAGCAAAGAAATAATGAACGTATGTCAACTATATTTCAGACAACCAGTGTTAGTGCACCAACAACTGTCCACCTCAATAAACGATCGCAGACACGGACGGACGCATCTCGTCATTCATTTCACAGTCATTTCGGTAATTTATCGAACCAATTTAGGGTCAAGTATACCAAAGTTCGGCGAAGCAGGGACGGGTGGTCTTGCATGAAAGTAAGAGGCAATAAACACCTGCATTATTTGTGTGAGATCGGCCACTCCTATTTTAACGATGAACACAATCTATGAACACAAATCAGGGATCTATGCGAAGTGGTGTCAATGTCAAAGAACCCACGCCTATCAATGGTTTCAAACTGGAACAGATGTGTCGTGAGGTCACTACAAAGTCGTGACACGTAGTTTGTTCCTCGGCCGCACCCTCTACCAGGGCGTTAGTACACTACCGAAATATTGGATACTGTTATCAATGATCCTTGTTTGAATGTCTGCCACAATGTTTACTAGGCAGCGTCTGCCACTTGATATTGTGCCCAGTATGAATAAATTGTTTTTGGTATGAGTAAGGATTGCATAGATGGCTGGTATAGTTTTTTTTTGGGGGGAGTAGGTGCAACGGGCCGCCTCAAATGGTGAAAGTTTTGCGCTGGGCAGGCAAGATTGGCGCGATCGTGACATTTTATGACCCTCATTTCCAGTCACAGGTGTTGTCCCTAATCCAGTGACAGATCCTGGATACGATACTGTTCCAAAAGCAGGGAGAGACACAAAAGACGGTACATGTTTAGTGCAAAATAGCACTTTAATGTCTCCTTTTATAAGCAGCAGGTAGGCAGCTGTTACATAAGTAAAACAGTAAACAATATCGAATTAATTGAACGAAATTGCAAAAGTTTTGAAACGCCAGCAGGACGATTCGAAACCGGATTTTCTCAAGTTAGGCGTTCTAACAGCTACGCTAACGAGCTCCACACAAACCGTATAGTATAGAGGTCAACGAGAGCCTCATGCTCCACACAAACCGTATAGTATAGAGGTCAACGAGAGCCTCATGCTCCACACAAACCGTATAGTATAGAGGTCAACGAGAGCCTCATGCTCCACAGAAACCGTATAGTATAGAGGTTAACGAGAGCCTCATGCTCCACACAAACCGTATAGTATAGAGGTCAACGAGAGCCTCATGCTCCACACAAACCGTATAGTATAGAGGTTAACGAGAGCCTCATGCTCCACACAAACCGTATAGTATAGAGGTCAACGAGAGCCTCATGCTCCAAACAAACCGTATAGTATAGAGGTCAACGAGAGCCTCATGCTCCACACAAACTGTATAGTATAGAGGTCAACGAGAGCCTCATGTTCCACACAAACCGTATAGTATAGAGGTTAACGAGAGCATCATGCTCCACACAAACCGTATAGTATAGAGGTCAACGAGAGCCTCATGCTCCACACAAACCGTATAGTATAGAGGTCAACGAGAGCCTCGAGCTCCACACAAACCGTATAGTATAGAGGTCAACGAGAGCCTCATGCTCCACACAAACCGTATAGTATAGAGGTCAACGAGAGCCTCCTGCTCCACACAAACCGTATAGTATAGAGGTCAACGACAGCCTCATGCCCTATCACCATCTGGTCATTGCTACTAAGCATGCTTCAAATATAGGACTACAATTTGACTTAGACTTAGCATTTTGTTTGGAATGGAACGTGCAATACTTATTTAGAAATACCGAAACGCACATGAATTACACAGTATCTTTGATCAAAATTAAGTTAACCACTATTAACTTAGCTTAGTTAATTAACTTTCAAAGTGCAAGCAGATTAATAGCCCCGTGCATGGTTTACAGATAATGACATTGTATTGTGATATATGGATTTCCATTTGGTTTGAATAAAGCGTTTTGATTGTTCTATACTCAAATGATGATATACAAAGAAAACTAGTTGACTATAGTTGTTTTGTTGCTCACAGACTAATTCATAAATCAGCAAAAGTTACCCGTTAACTCAATAGTTACCTTTATTAATTACATAACTTAACAAGAGTTTGCACCTTGAACTGTCAACGTTCCATGTATTAAACCAAAGGACCGATCGATTATATATCAAACCTACAACTAGATTTAACAAGATTTAACAAGATTCGCCATCCAAGCCAAATGCCCAGATGGCAAGTGGACAAGGAAGCCATTGGCTTATCGAGAGTCCAACAATGTTCATCTACTTATAACCTGCCCTCCTGAGATATATGTCAACCTAGTTTTTAAACATATTCACGCTGCTAGCAATCTGTAGACGATTTGTTCCATTCATTTATTGTCCTCTGTGAGAACGAGTGCATCCTGATGTCCAATCTACATTGATCCTTTACTAATTTTACCTCATGTCCTCTAGTTCTGCTATCCATCTTGAGTGAGAAAAACATATTTCTATCAATATTTTCATACCCATTCAATATCTTAAAAAACCTCCAACTGACCTCCTCTTAACCTCCTTATCTCTAGAGTTATTAAACCACATTCTTTCAGGCGTTCTTCATAACTAAGGTCTCTCAGTTCTGGAATAATTTCAGTTGCTCTCCTTTATATGCGTTCAAGCGTATCTACATCCTTCTTACGATATGGTCTCCATAATTGTATACAGTATTCTAAATCAGGTCTAACTATTGCTTTATAAAGAGGATTAATTAACTTTTTTCCCTTGTATGCTATGTTTCTTCTAATCAATCCAAGAATTTTATTACTCTTTGAAGCTGCAATACCACACTGCTCTGAAACTGTCATATCAACGCTTATTGTAACTCCTAAGTCCTTTTCATTTACAGTAGTACCCAGAACAGTATCTCCCATTTTATAGTTTACATCCAAGTTCCCATGTCCTGTATGTAGGCATTTACATTTCCCAAAATTGAACAACATCTGCCATTCCTCAGACCATTTCACTAATCTGTCTAGATCGTTTTGTAAATGTTTTTTATCACCATCAGTATTAACCTTTCTAAACAGTTTTGTGTCATCCGCAAATTTCAGTACGTTACTTGTTATATTGTCGTCCAAGTCATTGATATATATTAAGAATAATATAGGTTATAATACTGATCTTTGAGGTACCCCACTCAAAACCGATTTCCAATTTGGAACTTCTCCATCTTCTACAACTCGTTGTCTTCTGTCAGTCAGCCAATGTTCTATCCAGTCAGTTATGCTATCCCCGATACCATGGGCTTTTAATTTAAGTAGTAGTCTTTGATGTGGCCCTTTGTCAAAAGCTTTCTGAAAATCTAAGTAGATAATATCTACTGGCGATCCCACGTCTATCCACTTAGTGATTTCTTCCAAAAAAACATAACATATTTGTTAAGCACGACCTCGCTTTAAGGAATCCACGTTGAGATGAATTTAAGAATTTACGCTTAACGAGGAAGTCCACCATATGGTCTTTAATTAACCTTTCTAATAATTTACAAATCACTGACGTTAAACTCACTGGTCTGTAATTCTCTGACTTATTTCTCGAAGCCTTTTTAAATAATGGTATGATGTTTGCTTCTTTCCATTCAAACGGAACAGGTCCCTCTTTTAATGACAAGTTGAATAATATTGCAAGTGGTATACTGATTTGTTCTACTGTTTCCATTAGTAATTTTGGAGGAATCCCATCCACTCCCGGTGATTTATTATCCTTCATTGCCTTTATTTTCTTAGCTACCATTTCTGGAGTTACAACTAACGGTCCTAAATAGTCAGATTTAGCCCCCTGAAATTTAGCATCAGCAACTGGTAATGAACTAATATCTTCTTTGGTAAACACTGAACTGAAGTAACCATTTAGGTCTTCCGCCATTAAAAACCCCTGTGATATTATATTTCCAGCACTGTCTTCTAGATGTCCAACCTTGTCTTGTACGTTTTGTTTACTCCTGACATATGCATAACAACTCTTGCTGTCATTTTTTATGTTACATGCTAGTTTTTGCTCATAGCTTCTTTTAGATTGCCTGATTTCAGTTGTAGCTGCACTAAGTGCCTCTTTGTAATTTGCAAAGTCTTCTTCCTTTCTGGTACGCCCTATAAACCCTCCACATAGTTTGTTTTAACACTATTTTTATAGCCTCTTTTGACAAGTGTTTCTTTCTACACCGTTGTCCTTGTTTTTGGAAGGGAACAAATTTATCGACGATACTCTCAATTTCATATTTTAGAATATTCCAACATTCAATTGCGGTCTTATTCATCAGCATGTTATTCCAATCTAGCTTTGCTAAGTATTTTCTCATATCTTTGTAGTTACCTTTGTGGAAGTTTCTCTTGTACGTTTCTTATTTTTACTTTGTGATTTTACATTGATGTCAAAATGTATTTGATTATGGTCACTGTTACCCAATGGTTCAAGTATTTTTACATTGTCCACTAATTCTTTTTGTGATGACAAAACTATATCTAATACCTGTTCTCCCCTGGTATCTTCTATCATAATGTTTAATTCGTTTTTCTTATTTACAATGCTCCTTGCATTTAAACATATACTATAACCTGTTTCAGAGATGTTTTTCGGACGATTTGATAATGATGTGTCTGTACTAGTGGCCTCTTGTTCTGCTTGAGACACCTCTAGGTAAGCCCCCTGCACTTCTAGTTTAAACAATGTTTACAACCAAACATATTTGTCATTGTACCCATGCCACTATCTACTGCTGCTGAAAGTTTGTCCGCGAATACTGCTGCCCCTTTCCACTTAGATGAAGCCCATCCTTCATGTACATATCAGCCCTCTCAACAAAACTTCCCCATAAATCCACAAATCCAACTTCCTCTTCCCTACATAGCTTCTGGACTAACATGTCATTGCCACCCCCCGACAATTTCGATATTTGTGACCCCTCCTGCCCATTACTGATAAAATCCCTGACAGTATTACCTGCTCAACCCGCGTCTGTTTTAGGGTTCTGACCAACTGCCTATATTTCCTAACTATGGCAGTTTTACCCTCCGTCTCTACGTTATTTGTCCCTACGTGTACTAAAACAGATCCACCCTTACCCGAATCTACGATGTTTTCTATCCTCTCAATTATCGCCTATATTTTGGCTCCAGGCAAGCAGACCACCACATCATCTCCCTTGTTTAAGACTCTGTCGGTCTTCCTAACTATCGAATCCCCCACAAACACCCTCGCTCTCTTCCTCACCCCCTATATCACTACCCACCTCACTAAAAGGCTTCATATAGATCTACACATCTGACCTGTCATATTTGCAGAATGCATTGATTAAAACTGCCTCCGCAAATCTCCTTTCATATATTAAGCCAAATGTCAAGTCATCTTAATTAATTGAAATAAGTAAAACGTTTAATTATCTATTTAATCTAAGAAAACTTAGTGCACGCTGCTGATTCGGGGTACGTCTCTCGCCGCGACAGGACAAGGTCGCCCCGTATTTCGATAGCTCAGCGTGACAGAAACCGCCTCAAATAATGTCATATATCACAGTGACAGTCGTGATTCAGCACCTTACTTTGTCCGTGTCGTGATCAAAATAGATTGACTGTCCATCCTTCAGCAGCTATATAATCATGTACGACACCAAGATTCCCGTTAATTGCGGGTGTTCGCTAAGCAGTGAGGTTCTAGAGTACTCGTCCACGGTGAAGATAACAGACTGACGCTACGATGTAAGTACAGCATAGATAGACATAGGCAAGATAACAGACTGACCCTACGATGTAAGTACAGCATAGATGGACATAGGCAAGATAACAGACTGACCCTACGATGTAAGTACAGCATAGATGGACATAGGCAAGATAAATAGCTGCACGTGTATCGAATGTTTGTCTTATCAATGATATGTTATTATATTTGCTTACTTAGTTCCTTTGTTTTGGACAATGTTTAACGGGTCGCCGTGGTTGTTGTTTCTGTCATAGAACTATTATTACTAAGGAATAGTAGTTACCCGGATTTTTGCAGGTCTCCTGTCGACAGCCTTTTGTAAATAAATTTTCCTTACATAGACAGATTTTGTTTTATATTGTAGAAACAAATACTAATATCAATGATTAAACAGGCAGGTGTGCGACAAGTATGATTATCTATTCACTGAACACAGTTAATTAACATTAAAAATAAGCGTAACGCTCATCCAATATTATATGCTGGACATATTCAACATAATATATTAAAATCATAACTTATATACTGTCTCACATGTTGATAGGGATGGAATGAAAAATAAATAAATAAATAATCAACATGTCATTCCTGGATAAATCACGTTTAGTGATAATAATACACATACTTTCCTATCTCCTACAACATTGTCATCATACCATTATTTAAAAAGGGTTCGAGAAATAAGTCAGAGAATTACAGACCAGTGAGTTTAACGTCAGTGATTTGTAAATTATTAGAAAGGTTAATTAAAGACCATATGGTGGACTTCCTCGTTAAGCATAAATTATTAAACTCATCTCAACATGGATTCCTTAAAGCGAGGTCATGCTTAACAAATATGTTATGTTTTTTGGAAGAAATCACTAAGTGGATAGACATGGGATCGCCAGTAGATATTATCTACTTAGATTTTCAGAAAGCTTTTGACAAAGTGCCACATCAAAGATTGCTACTTAAATTAAAAGCCCATGGTATCGGGGATAGCATAACTGACTGGATAGAACAATGGCTGACTGACAGAAGACAACGAGTTGTAGTAGATGGCGAAGTTTCAAATTGGAAATCGGTTTTGAGTGGGGTACCTCAAGGATCAGTATTAGGACCTATATTATTCTTAATTTATATCAATGACTTGGACGAGAGTATAACAAGTAACGTACTGAAATTTGCGGACGACACAAAACTGTTTAGAAAGGTTAATACTGATGGTGATAAACAACATTTACAAAACGATCTAGACAGATTAGTGAAATGGTCTGAGAAATGGCAGATGTTGTTCAATTTTGGGAAATGTAAATGCCTACATACAGGACATGGGAACTTGAATGTAAACTATAAAATGGGAGCTACTGTTCTTGGTACTACTGTAAAAGAAAAGGACTTAGGAGTTACAATAATCGCTGATATGAAAGTTTCAGAGCAGTGTGGTATTGCAGCTTCAAAGGGTAATCAAATTCTTGGATTGATTAGAAGAAACATAACATATAAGGGAAAAAAGTTAATTATACCTCTTTATAAAGCAATAGTTAGACCTCATTTAGAATACTGTATACAAGCATGGAGACCATATCGTAAGAAGGATATAGATACGCTTGAACGCATACAAAGGAGAGCAACTAAAATGATTCCAGAACTTAGAGACCTTAGTTATGAAGAACGCCTGAAAGAATGTGGTTTAACAACTCTAGAGACAAGGAGGTTAAGAGGAGATCAGATTGAAGTTTTTAAGATATTGAATGGGTATGAAAATATTGATAGAAATATGTTTTTCTCACTCAAGAAGGATAGCAGAACTAGAGGACATGAGGTAAAATTAGTAAAGGATCAATGTAGATTGGACATCAGGAAGCACTCGTTCTCACAGAGGACAATAAATGAATGGAACAAACTGTCTACAGATTGTGTAACTGCTAGCAGCGTGAATATGTTTAAAAACAAGGTTGACACATATATCAGGAGGGCGGGTTATAAGTAGGTGAACATTGTTGGACTCTCGATAAGCCAATGGCTTCCTTGTCCACTTGCCATCTGGGCCTTTGGCTTGGATGGCAAATCTTGTTAAAATCTTGTTAAAATTGTGTTCTTAATTTATTATTAATTAAAGGTATATCTCTGGACGATTCGAAGTTTACAAACGTTAGTCCACCATACAAAGGAGGTGATAAAGCGATAATAAATAAATACCATCCAACCTCAATTTTGTCAGGTTTCTGAAATAGCTTTGAGAGGCTGATAAATAACATAATATCATTAATTACTAGTAAATGTAATAAACTATATAACTATATTAATCGATTAACTTGCTACAACTATATGTAATTGTGTACTTGTTGTCTTCCTTGACTTCAGCAAAGTATGACTTAGTAAATTGGACTGTTATGGTATCAGAGGCATTGCACTAACCGGGTATAAACGTTATAGCTATCTAATAAAAAAGTGTAATAGACTTGTGACGGAGTAAAATCAAACTTCAAGCTTATTTGTTGTGGAGCTATTATAGGGCAAGTATAATACCATGATATAATTGATATATCAAATGTCCGTTTTCATATTTTGTTAGCTGGTGATATTAATATTTTTTATAAATAGTAAGAACAATTGGTTGACGACTTTGCAGCTGTTGCAAACAAAGAACTTATACAATTAGTAATATGGTTAAACAGTTGTGTCACAAAATGTCACACAACACCTTTTATTATGATTATATCAATAAATAAACGTGTTTGAAGTCCAAATAATAATTGTATTGACAGTTCCCCAATTTCCCATGTCTGGAAAACAACGTTTTTAGGATTTGTAACTCTAGTAATTCTACTATATCACGGTCTTCCGATGCATAAAACATAAAAGATGAAAGAGCTAAGGGTATTGGAATAATAAGTCAATACAGGAAAATGTTGGGCAGATCGTCTCTAGTTACATTGTATTATACTTTTCTAATGGTAGCGGTATATTTATGTCAATAAAAATAAATTATGACAATCATAAATAGAGGAGTCGCCCAGGTGAGCTCTTAAATGTACCGATTGCAAGGTCAAGCATAAAGTAAATAGTTAACTTAATTATTATATGCCTATCTAAGAGTTTTATGATTAATGAATATATGAAAATATGTGTGTGTGTGTGTGTGTGTGTGTGTGTGTGTGTGTGTGTGTGTGTGTGTGTGTGTGTGTGTGTGTGTGTGTGTGTGTGTGTGTGTGTGTGTGTGTGTTTGTTTGTGTGTGTATTCTATTTTTCTATATATTCCTGTATCATTACTACTAATATTATATTAAACTATCTTGGTTGATCGATTAGTTGACTGATGCTTATATATATATATATATATATATATATATATATATATATATATATATATATATATATATATATATATATATATATATATATATATATATATATATATATCATATATCTATAGGTGGCACCATTTGGCGTATGTCTTGCTCGTCAGCCTCGTCATTGGCACCGTCTTCTTAGATGAAAGCGAGGCTTGTAGGAGGAGACGTCGACGTGTGGGCTCTGGTGGTGGTACCGGCGGTGGTACCGGCGGCGGATCAACAGGTAACAACCACGATGCAACAGTGCAATTATGAAAAAAAAAAAATTTCAGACGGCGTAAGCCTATAAAATAGATAACGTTGCCTGTCCATGTATATTCACAGACATTGATTAAAGTGGGGAGCGGTGGTGGTCTGTTAGTCAAAGCACCACAGACTTTCGGGAGAAACAGTAAAAGCCTTCAGTCCCTTATATCTGGTGTATATGAGTAAATTATCCCACACAGGGTGAGGCGCAATACAAGCAGTGTGAACTCCAATGAAGTCGTAGCTGACTCCCTAATACAGGGGTTTACGGCAGCCTATGGATGTCATACAATGATGTTGTAGCTGACTCCCTACAACAGGGGTTTACGGCAGTCTATGGATGGAACACAATGCTTTATATAGGCAACATTCACTTGAGAGGAAGCTGCATTAGAGCGGAACGTGTTTATTCACAGCCAGAGATACTGATGTGATAAGTGAAGCGATTAAATTTATTATATTAAGGGGCCATCTTAAACCGCCATGAAACATTTAATTCCCATTTCTTATGTTTGTGCTGACCCGCCATCCCCCCGTCCACCCACCTCGATGAATTTTATACCAATATTCTAAGCTGTTTTTGACCGAAGTCGGTGAAAGCTAACACGCGACTATCGTTGTTATTTCTACAATGTGCAGGGTTTCGTTGTCATATTGAAAACCACTTGCATATTCCTGTGTTACTCCGCAATATATTCAATTCGATTTGATGTACAAAAACGAAGCGTTAGTGTAATATAATATCACTATAATTCCAGGTTGGGATGGACCTAGTACTGCCAATTTCAAGAATTGATACACATAACACGTGCACTTTGGATTATAGTGAACAACGCTTCGAACGCCAACAAATTTATTAACGTCTTCCTTAAATATTCATATTTTTTTCAGAACACCACAACACTTATGTAATTTCGTGAACAATTATCAAACGTACGTTGGCTGGTATAGTTTCTGCATTGCATAGTCTATATCTACGTATGTAAGCAAATAGTGTGCACTTTGATTGGTACAAAACGTAGTAACAAGCGTTTTTGTTTTACATGCATTGATTTTCGTTTGACCGGTCCGTGGCTTGTGTTGCAGGATGTGGGAATTACAATCCAACATTCTACATGTGTTGCGGTGGAAAGGTTCAATCCAGGGGCACCAACAACGCCTGTTGTGGCACCAGAGCATACAGTTCTACCTTCTACATGTGCTGCGGTGGAAAGGTTCAATCCAGGGGCACCAACAACGCCTGTTGTGGCACCAGAGCATACAGTTCTACCTTCTACATGTGCTGCGGTGGAAAGGTTCTATCCAGGGGCACCAACAACGCATGTTGTGGCACCAGAGCATACAGTTCTACCTTCTACATGTGCTGCGGTGGAAAGGTTCTATCCAGGGGCACCAACAACGCCTGCTGTGGCACCAGAGCATACAGTTCTACCTTCTACATGTGCTGCGGTGGAAAGGTTCTATCCAGGGGCACCAACAACGCCTGCTGTGGCACCAGAGCATACAGTTCTACCTTCTACATGTGCTGCAGTGGAAAGGTTCAGTCCAGGGGCACCAACAACGCCTGCTGTGGCACCAGAGCATACAGTTCTACTTTCTACAGTTGCTGCAACGGCCGGTTGGTCGCCGGACGTTTCTGTCGCTAAATAAACCATTGCGCCACACATCGGCTATTAAATTAGGAATAAACGAGCTTAGCTTATACAGTCGCATTGCGCATAAAATAAGTGTTGCAGTAGCATAGTTTATGTTACGTTTTTCTGAACAATCCTTTGGAGACGGAAATTGGAGTAGTGTTTGGTTAAACTCTATTAATAAACCGTATTGCTTGCATATATATATATATATATATATATATATATATATATATATATATATATATATATATATATACATATATACATATATATATATATATATATATACATATATATATATATATATATATATATATATATATATATATATATATATATATATATATATTTATATATATATATACATATATATATATATATATATATATATATATATATATATATATATATATATATATATATATATATATATATATATATATGTATATATAAATATATATGTATATATATATATATATATATATATATATATATATATATATATATATATATATATATATATATATATATATGTATGTTGATGTTGTTCCATGCAATAACACATCTTTCGTAGACGTATCGATTTTATTTAAATTTAGCAATAGATGTAAATTTATACTCGTCGAAGGAAGGCACACAAACCGTGTGTCATCCAAGGCACTTGTGTATGACACACAAACCGTGTGTCATCCAAGGCACTTGTGTATGACACACAAACCGTGTGTCATCCAAGGCACTTGTGTATGACACACAAACCGTGTGTCATCCAATGCTCTTAGGTGCTGCTTCTTGAAGTGTGTTTTATTAACGAACACTGCGCAACATGACGTAGGTAGGCTCGAATTAAATAATGATCAATAAATATTCCTCTCTTGACCGCCATCTACAAATTATGCTCACAGTTAAATTGACTTCAGCATACACTACCATGTTATGCAGACATGTTGTCACGTCTGCGATAGGCCAATACTGTTAATGTTGTAGCATAACGTGAATATTATGCCTGTATTAGTTGTATTGTCTATTAGATGTACACTAATATAATAACATCAAATAAAAGTAACATACAAAGAGCAGTTGCTGTATTGTTTAAGTGTTGACAACTCACTGGCCACCATCGGGGGGGGGACAGTAGATGATAAAGTGGGGGAGGCGGTGAGAGAGATGCCAGGGAGAGTTCACCTCAACCTGGGACGAGGCTGAGTGGAGGTAAGGTGAAAGGATGTATGGAGACGGGACCGAAGGAGACGATAGGGACTGAGTTGGGAGGGAAGGCGACGGGAGCGAAGGAGACGGTAGGGAAGGCGGCGGGAGTGAAGGACAGTACAACCAGTAGAAGGGAGGGAAACGTGAGATGTTGATGGGTGAGAGGAGATGGACAACATGCAGCCAGGTGACACGACTGCATGACAGAATGCGACGGAAGGGATCCGACGCAAGAGCTACTCTGGGGTAGTGATAAAGATGGTGCGGAGGAGAGCGAGGGTGATTGTGGGGGACTCGATAGTTACGAAAGCTGACATAGCGCAAAACAAGGGGGGCGGCGTGATGGTTTGCTTTCCAGGGACAAAAATACAGGATATCACAGAGAAGGTGGAAAATAATGAGTCATGGCAATGGAGTATCTATTCTGGTACACGTAGGGACTAATAACGCCGAATTGGTATAACGGAATCATGGGCAAAAAACACAAATCAGATGCTGAATTAGGACTGACAGGATAAGACCACATAACAGATTTTAGATCCTCCCCCACACACGTTCATCCGTGACTTTATATAAGCCAATCCCATTCAAACCGAATTCCTAAACAATACACAAATCAAGCAAAAACACGGCAAAATCTACGGCATAAAACTCAATTAATACATAGTATTTTCGTGATTGTAATTACGCCTAAGTGGCAGCATACATTTCCTTCAAAGGCTCAAACATAACACTTAAGGTTCTTAGCCCCCGGTCCTGAGATATTTATGAAAAAAATACTTAATTCCGCACATTTTACAATATATCATAGCGAGGTATTAAGGTACACTATAAAACAATTATTTCATGCCCCAGATTATATTGTTAATGCATGTAGTACTGTTGAGTTTGGAAATGAATAATTCTATTCAACTTCTCTTACTTGATTCCAAATGTGACAATTCACACACGCTACTAGACATGCTTTTGTTAGTATGCGGCCTTGGTTGGCCAACACAACTATTCAACCTTTAGCTGCTCAGTCGACCACTGGGTGTTTCGAATAGCGCAAAATTAGGGATATTAAAAAAGACAATTGGCATTTACAGCAAATATACCAATGTTTCCAGATCTAACTTCTTAGTCACTTGTCCCCTTTATATGTGTTATGGTTGATGTTGAATTTATAATCAAGTTGTAGCAGGGTGATATGATGAGTGGCGCCACTCTTGGGAAGAATGCGATCGTACGAAATACAACGTATATTACAAATTCGCCACCAGCGGCGCCACTCACTGTATAACCACTGCCATAACTTTCATTTGATGTGCAAATTCTGCACATCTTAATTTCATATGGTAAACTCTTACGTGTTGTCAAGAAATCTCTCAATTTCAGTTGCATATAATTGGGATAGCGTTTGTAAGGAAAATGTGAATATAAAAAAATATCGTTCGCTTTTGTTTGAAACTATATGTCATGTTTATAATGAAATTGTTGCAGTGATATTGTGAGTGGCGCCATACTTGGGGTGCGATTGCAAGAAATTCACTCTTAAATATTAGTGTTATATTAGGCATCAGAGGCGCCACGGGTTATGTTGGGTAGCAAACTCCCAAACAGTGGCGCCACTCAGCATATAACCACTGTCACAACTTGATTATAAATTCACCTTGGTCAATGCGCAGTGGTATGTTAGCTGGGCAACGCGTTTGTTGTGGCGTCACTTATGGAGAGTTTGGTTGGGTAGCCTCTATTGAATTAATAGAATATTTTATTAAAACAAGCGAGTAGTTATTCTTATATGTATAGTTGTGAGTGCATTGACTGATGAATGGCATAATAAGACGTATGTGGCCCGCCCAGAAGTGAACTGTGACATGTGGTCGTTATTCGTTGCAGTGTGAACAACTGCGTCCGCTATTTCCATAACACGGGATTGCCACATGCCCTTCTACTACCACAAACAACTATATTACAAATGTCTGCCATACAAGTTCCTCTGGTATACGAAGTACTGGTGCTCCACGACGAAAGACTACGACGAAAATCACAAGTGGACCCTTTGCTATTAAACACAATGTCGGTCGCTCCCATTCATAGCAATATAGTTAGGTCGTGTGTGTGTGTGTGTGTGTGTGTGTGTGTGTGTGTGTGTGTGTGTGTGTGTGTGTGTGTGTGTGTACGTGTGCGTGCGTGCGTGCGTGCGTGCGTGCGTGCGTGCGTGCTTGGGCGTGCGGTAATTTTCTTAATTATCGTATAACATGTGTTACAGATAGTATTTCGAAAGATAAGTTAACTTAGACAGTAGGATATATTCATGTTTAACAGAGATATATGTGAATCACTTGCAATTTTGAAATAGGTAATTATTATAGCTGTTAAAGCATAGTACACTATTACTGGTACTGGTAAATAATTTATTTTGAGAAATAACCCCGACTGTACATTATGTCAATCCACGAACAACAGTGTCTAATCTAGCGGCGAAAGGATCAGCTTTCAAACAATGTTAAAATGCTAAGCCATAGTCAGACATTCTCTTTACACAAAGGAATGGCTGTTTATTTGGGAGACAGCTACTTGCTTCTTTTGAACTGTTATTTTCTTAAATAAAATGTCAAAACATTTACTCATTTTAATATTTCAGACTATGATAATAAGTGGAAAGGCATGATCGTAGATATGCAGACACATGCACACACACGCACATGCACACGCACACGCACACGCGTTCATTGCCACCGATATTGTGCCGCGATCCTCAATGTTCCCTGAACACCTGTATCCGTTTTGACCCGCGGAAGTTGTAATCCAACTATCCATAATTTCCTTAGTCTCCCATTGTTCTGTTCCCATGTTAATGTTATCAGGTTGTAGCATGTTATATTTCCCAGCTATTATATTACATTCCGTCCATTACACATGTCTTGTCCGCATTGTTCTTCTGCCTGTTCACGCGACTGTCTCGATCCCTTCCCTATTCTCACTTATATGATGGTGATATGGCCTTCGAATTTCCAGTAAGTATTCTAAGCATCTATCGTCCAAACATGTTTGTTTGTTTGATTTATATGTACCGACAGCATACCTTTAAAGATTCTTCTTCAATTCAATTTGTTTTATAATTTCAAATAAATTTGGTAAAAACTGAAACCTAACTAGGATCTGCTTCAACATGCTATCTCGGTTCTGCAACTTTTGTATGTAGTCTTTTTTTTCGTGAAATCACATTGCACCTCGACCGAATTAGTTATCAATGTACAGGTGGTGAGAATTTCAAAGCTACGTAACAGACGGAATCACCAGGACCAGTGAGCTGTAGTAACACATTATTCCAAGGTTGCGTCGAAGACGTTTTGTAAAAGTATATCTTATACATACTTTGATTCTGGAGTAACTTTTGGAGCCAGCCCGTGTGATGGCGCTTCGGTGTAAGCTTAGCGTAGCTCATTATTAATTAGTTTTGATTGTGCATCGCTATCAATCATGGCCAGATTTAGGAACGTGAAGGCCCAGTGTAGTGAATGTCAGCAATACCGTGCTCTGTAGCATCGAGGTCAACTGAAATTCTTCACATATAGTGATCTCGGTCTAATTGCATAGCGTATTTTTTAATATCAAGGGGTCATCAAATAAAATAACCAAACAAGTCGCTGCAAACTATGATAAAATGGTAATTCACATAGCTAAGTGACCAATTATTTTGTTCGGGACGTTCATGTAATTGTGCATCCCAAAACCAACGGGGATATGGATCAAACAAAAGTTTTGTTGAGGCCCCCCGTAAAGAAAATATTTCGTGGAGGCGCCTGGGCATCTGCGCAGTATACCCTAAATCCGGAACTGCCATCCGTGCACCTGTTGTGTGTTTGTTACGTAAAGCTGCAACTAGCAAAGGAATTATGAATGTATGTCGTCTATATGCCAGACAACCTGGATTAATATATATTGAAAGTTCTAAGAAAGTTGATTTTGTTGGTGTACCATGAAATGTTCCATATATTTAATCTATGGACCGGCCGATCACTTACCAATATGTCCACCTTAACAGAGGGGCGCAGATAAAGTAATTTTAGAGTTCATGTATATATAGCACCATTGTTTTTCTTCGCTTTTGATTTTGATTTGTCTTGGATCACCTTCCTAATATAATGTTTCGATTGTCTGTTGACGTCATGCACCTAGCCAACCCCAGTTTTGCCGTGATCCATTGTGTAGGTCGTGCTGCACCAGGCATCAACATACTTTTTTGGTTCATCTCTTTTCTCACACAAAAACCGATATAATGAGACGTGGCAGAACATAGACGTGTGTTCATGTGTGTGTGTGTGTGTGTGTGTGTGTGTGTGTGTGTGTGTGTGTGTGTGTGTGTGTGTGTGTGTGTGTGTGTGTGTGTGTGTGTGTGTGTGTGTGTGTGTGTGTGTGTGTGTGTGTGTGTGTGTGTGTGTCTGTGTGTGTGTGTGTGTGTGTGTGTGTGTGTGTGTGTGTGTGTGTGTGTGTGTGTGTGTGTGTGTTTGAGTGTGTGTGTGTGTGTGTGTGTGCGTGCGTGCGTGCGCGTGCGTGCGTGCGTGCGTGCGTGCGTGCGAGCGTGCGCGCGTGTACGTGTGCTTGTTGTTATCGTTACGCAATACAGTTAGCACAAACAACGTTCTGCGAAAGCCGATCATGATATGTGTAGCTGACTGGTTGTCAGGTCAAGGCGACCTGATAAAATATACTTGTAAAGGAATAACAAACGTATATAAGACGTTTGTTAGTCTACTATGAATTGTCGACGTTCCACGTACTAAACCAATGTAGTTAGCACTAACAAAGTTCTACGAAAGCTGTTGGTGACTTGTTTATACGACCGTCTGCCAGCTGTATGTCAAGGCGACCTCATCAATATATTCTAGCAAAGGAACGTATGTCAACTATGTTTCAGACAACGTGTGTGAGTGTACAAACAACTATCCACCTCAATAAAGGGTCGCAGACAAAGACCGACGCATGTGCTCATTCATACCTCTGCAAATCAACTTTTGCTGGCCACATTTCAGAGTAATTTTGGAATTTGATCGAACGTATTTAGTGTCAAATATGCCAAAATTCAGCGACAAAAGGACGCATCCTCTTTCATGAAAGGAAGATGTAAGCATAACCTACATTCATTGTTTATGATCGGCCACTCCTATTTTAACGACGATCGCAATCTACGGAGACATGTCAAAGAGGAGTTAGTGTCAAAGGACCCATGTCCATCAATGGTTTGAAACGGGAACATATGTGTCTGATCCTTGGCCACTGCGTCTCACGGGTGGTTAGGACACTAACGATATATTGGATACTCTTCTGTATGATTCTTGTTTGAATTACTGCAGCAATAATTGCTGGGCAGCGTCTTTCACTTGATGTCGCGCCCCAATGAAATGACGAATGTTGAATGAATTTTTCCGTAGATTAAGGATTATGTAGCTGGCCGGGTTTGTTGGTGGTGTTTTTTTGTTGTGGGGAAGGGGACCGAACCCAAATGAACAGGCAGGACTGGCGCGTTATTGACCCTCTATGACCCTCATTCTCATTTGCACGGGGTGTTGGCCCTCACACAATGACATATTCTGGATACACATCTGTCTGTAATGCATAATGCTCCAGGGAGAGACACAAAAGACGGTACATATTTTAGTGCATAATAGCAATTTTATATTATTTTATAAGCAGTAGGAAAGAGGTAGTATCGAACTAATTGATATTAATATCTCGACTTAGATGGGGAGCATTTTGTCACGTTGCAATTATTAAACGAAGATTATTAATTTTATGGGATGAACGAAATTATTAAAGTTTTGAAATGGCAGCAAGATGATTCGAACCCGGGTTCTCTCGATCGATCAGGCGTTCTAACAGGTACTTTATCACGCCCCGCATAAATCGTATAATTGTAGTGGTCAGAGAGCGTCATACTCTATCATCTGGTCACCAAAGAAAATGCCACTAAACATGCTTCAACTATTGGACGACAATTTTCCTTGGCTTGGTTTAACTTTTTTTGGAATGGAACGTGCAATAATTATTTAGAAATGCCGGAGCGCACATGAATGACACAGTATCTTTGATCAAAACTATATTTGCTACTATTAACATAACTTAGCCAATTAACTTTCAAAATGCCACATATTAATAGCCACATGCATGGCTTGCATAGAGTGTATTGTGATACATGGATTAACATTTATTTTGAAGGCGCTTGACTATTCTATATGCATAAATGATTATAATTCAATCATGTATGTTTCGAACCAAGTGACAAGTCAATGTATATAACATTCCAAAGGTGTAAACATTCCTCTGATCAGTGTCATTACGCCACACAGGGCAGTGGTAAGTGTTTTACACTGCACAGGGCAGTGGTCAGTGTCTACACCACACAGGGCAGTGGTCAGTGTAATTACACCACACAGGGCAGTGGTCAGTGTCATTACACCACACAGGGCAGTGGTCAGTGTCATTACACCACACAGGGCAGTGGTCAGTGTCTACACCACACAGGGCAGTGGTCAGTGTAATTACACCACACAGGGCAGTGGTCAATGTCATTACACCACACAGGGCAGTGGTCAGTGTCATTACACCACACAGGGCAGTGGTCAGTGTAATTACACCACACAGGGCAGTGGTCAGTGTCTACACCACACAGGGCAGTGGTCAGTGTAATTACACCACACAGGGCAGTGGTCAGTGTCATTACACCACACAGGGCAGTGGTCAGTGTCATTACACCACACAGGGCAGTGGTCAGTGTCATTACACCACACAGGGCAGTGGTCAGTGTCACTACATACCATATTTGTGCATGCTCGTTCCGATAACCGTTGTCCTGTCACACATCTACGGATGTACCTGGTGTACCGATGTTCTTCACCAGGCCCACTGTTCACCCTTCCTTCTGGTCACCCAGTGTCACGTGGACAGTGTGTCACCACTATGAACAAGTATTTACATTTCCTTGGCATAATTCCTTCACTTTATTAAAATCATAGCGTCAGAATAGGGTCCAGTATCACATGCAGCACAAAATGGCATGTTTTATGCACAAATCAGATATATGGGAAGATGGAAATCTGATGCCTTTCTGTTATATTCGGCTGGTTAAAGCATGTTGGGCTGTGACTGCCACCATCTGCTTAGCAGATGGTTTGTGGTGAGTGGCACCTACATTTTGTGGCATTTTTAGGTTTATATTCAGGGTTAGAATGATTGGACTTAATTCGACCAGTATTAGAATGTCTCGATTTTGATATGCAAATGTGGCACTAGTCACTAGGACTTGTCATTATATTATGTTGACAGCCATTAAACAGCCAAAGCCAATATTTCCGTAACACTCTTTGTTGTTCAGTATGTAATGCATACACATTATGTTAATTCGCATGATATACATATAAGTGTAGAAGGAAAACTAGGAATAGGTGGCATATATATTCGATGAATCTTGCATTGGACATTCGACAGATGGCTGACTCGAAGTGGTTAGACGAAAAAAGCCAACGGCCTAATTGATGTCATCACGACTATTCCAAAAATACTTTACCCACACAAAATACGCCCCTGAACAAAGCACCACGCGGACAGTTAGTCCATGTCGAAGTTCTTTGTGAGCTTCAGTTAAAAGATGGGGAGGAATGACCCGGGTCGTCGTGCCCTGCAACTAACGAGCTTTTTACGACAAACAAATGTCTAGTCATCAAAGTGACACCGATATTTGGTCAGCCAGGTTCATCAGTTTATTTTTGTCCTTAATAATATTGTCGGGAGAGGAATAGCGCTATATTGGCTCCCTATTAACTAGGATGATAAACTGGGTATAATTATACAGTGATATGTTACATTATGCATATGTGACAACGCATTCTATCAGTTACAACTGACATTTATATACAATGTGCACTAATCAATGTTTAAAGTTGCCTCCTCAATTCATGTAATCGTCGCTAATTATGTTCGTTGTTGTTCATATGTATAACTAACGTATGAATAGGAGACGCTAGTGGGTCCGTTCTGTCGTGACAGTTGACGATATAATGCACTTCCGATCACCAAATTGTGTACACCATAACATGTTATTAAAAAATAAACCATTGGTATTAGTGTTATCACAGTTAATGCAATTTGTTTTAATGAATAATATGAGTAAATGTGCAATTGTTAGTTCTCTCTGTTTCAATTCCATAGATGTTTATATGTGAAATGCGATTGCGGGCAGCGTGTTGTCGGGGGCCGGAAGTGAGCATTTATGGGTAATTATGGGCAATTATTCATAAAACCAACATGACGACAAACGAGACTAGCGTGCATTATGACTTAAGGTGTTATGTGCAGTTACTAATAGTGCGTATCCTTGGCGAGTCTATCATCATTTCAATACGGTGACTCTCCCTGAAGGCTGATTAAGTTTCGCTGTAACGATACAGCAGAAACGGGATCGGTATGAATTATAGCATGGCGCGACAGCTGACTTTGGACAATTGTGAATTTAAAACACAAAACACTATTTTGAGATCGCCGTCTATGGTCGCTACCTTTGTAAGCATTGGTTGTGCATTTATGCAAATCAGGAGTGGTGGAATATATATACCGGACATCAAGTTGAATATAGGACTGATGTAATCACGCATGGAGGTACGGAACCAGTCGCGTGGCATAGCAGTATATTAGGTTGAACATAACTGCATGAAGGAATCGTTATCCTAATTATGTATCATTCAGGAACGGGCCGATTTATGTACCATGATAATTAGTTAAATTAATTTAATCTTGCATTTGCTTCGCTTAAGTTAAGTGAAGTTATTTTGTATTTTGAAAGTGAACAAGTTAAGTTCATTTGGAAAGTTAACTTGTTATGTAAGGAATTAACTGTTGCTGATGTATTACCATGAAGACAATATGTACACCACAACGCACAATTTGTCTACATGAAGTTTATGTTTGATGTTATTATATCAGTGTTCGGAGAACAATCAAAACACATTAAGCTAATACAGACATACTAATTATTATACTCTGTACTGAATTTTACAAATGGATTGGGTTAATTTACTTCTAAGTCTTAATAGTGAAGTTGACGATTAAGAAAGATAACGTATGTCACACGTGTGTGATCATGTTGACATCACATAACACGAGAAGTTGCAATGGCAAACATTGGACCAAACACGATTTGTGTGTCATGTAACTTGTCTCTTTTGTTAAATCTAATACAATCGACACATCTATGAGCGATATTAGAGATGCACCGTTGCATAGCACAACATAAACATACATATATATGTCAGCAAAACGTGTTATTGATAAAGATTGACCAAACACTAACTCCAATTTCCGTCTCAATAGGAAGAGTATGCATTGTATTTCTATGTGCGTCAGTCTATCTGCCACATAGCACGTTGTCAGCAGTGCAGTCGATATTGCAGCAGCAGTTTGGTGTTGTTTGTGTTACTCACCTATTTGATTACTTTATTTTCATTGATCTAGCACAAAACTCCATTAGCCTGAATTTATTGCTATCATTTGAACTACTGTCACAACACTTTGGCATCCCGTTAAGCAATGAGAAACGCTCCCTGCCATCAACTTGTCAAACAACGTAAGACATTTACGTCGACATGATTACAATGGGACTCAGGCTGCGCGCCATTAAAATTGAAAAGGCCAAGGTATTGGTGGATTCCATGGTTTAGCGTCTTAAGATCGCAGAGGAAATACGGACAGCTCCATGGTTGAGCTTGATACCTGCAATAATACCACACCTGAGGTCCGAGTTACTCATACCACGTGGCATGGTTCAATAGTCTCTGGCGCCCACAACGTACGCAGCATATCACGGCAGTGTCGCCATGCTGAGAGACAACCTTGCACCTAGATGTCCCGGGACCCAAACAACCTTTCTCTCACATATAAATATGGCTGGCTTTATCACACACATGTACTGATCCCAGAATGCATCTTCGACGATAGTGTCTACAGTAGCCGCGATATCATTTAGTCACAATATAGTTGGACTGACTGATCTAGCGGACAGTTACTACATTTAAAAACTCCTGTTGGTATTTGAAAAAACAGGTTCGTCTCCTTGTACTGATGCCCAATCGATATTTTTATTCTCACTCAAGTTGTTCTGGCTACTCAGTCAGTTATACTAGAAACCATAGCTGCCTCGTTACTACCTGTATTTCCTGGTTCTTGCGCATATGTGAAATTAAAGTGTCATCACAGGTTTCACCCGACTTCCTTATACAGCGCGGTGATTTGGTGATTGTGCCAGTTGTGAACATTGTGATAGGGTGCATCAAAATGAAGCGGATTTGGATGTACTGGCAGAGAACCACTTGGGTGCCAGTCATTGCAGACTGCATGCTTCGTGACCGGTTCTTCAAACAACGGCACCACCTCACTGTCGTTGACAGCAATACTGTCACAGTGCAAGAAAAGACAAACCGACTTTAGAAAGGACGGCCATTTTGATCGCATCCGACAGACATGAATGAACCAAACATGTCCATCGATGAGCAGATGACCTCCGTTGCTGAACGATGTTTTGCTCGCCAGTATGTGCCACACAAACCTAGTCCAACTGGTTTGAAGAACTTTGTGCTGGGTGTACCATCGTGTCTTGGGTGTACCAGAGGACACATACCATTATGTGACCGATTATTCACCACCCTGCCGCTAATATCGGATATGACAGAGAATGGCATCTTTGTTGCTGGCACCGCCACAAAGCGCAATCTGCCCACCAAGTTCACTGACGTTGCTAAACGTTGGCATATCGGCCGAGGCAGTTTGTGTCTGGCAATGACACATATATTGTGAAGTGATATGACAATAAAAAAGACCATTAATTTTTTTTTGGCATCGTCTATCTTCGGTGTGGATCCGCAGGACCGTTGTCATAGATGGTCGACAAAAGGCAGGCAACACATCATTCTACGCCGGCCTATAATAGTGGCGTTGATTGCGATATAATGGTCGCCTAACACCGAATGAAAGCCTACGCCAGGAAGCGGAACACGAGATTCAATGCGCATTTCATCGACTTGGCTTTGAGCAAATGCTGGATCAAGCACCGCATCGATGACTCGACGACAAATCTGCAGCTGTATGCCTTTAGAATTTGGATTTGTCGCTGATTAACAGCGGCGATTCGACTTTTTAATCCAAAAGCGAAGCTGAGGAGCAGCAACAGGACACTAGGCACATTTCTGCTCTACCGTCTCATGCATTCCATCACAAATCGGTAAATCACTTGCCAGTATAGTGTGAGATGAAGCACTTGCCAGTACGATATGAGACGAAACACTTGCCAGTATGGTGTGAGATGAAGCACTTCCCAGCATGGTGTGAGATGAAACACTTCCCAGCATGGTGTGAGATGAAACACTTACCTGTATGGTGTGAGATGAAACACTTACCTGTATGGTGTGAGATGAAACACTTACCTGTATGGTGTGACAAGGAGAATTCCGCCCTATGTAGGAAAGAGGGCTGCGCAAACAAAACCAAGATCAAGTGTACCCAAATGCGATGTCTTCTTTTGCTTCCGAAAATTGCACGTGAAGGAGAATTTGTAGATTGCCGTCAGTGAGGGAGGGAAAGAGACGGAGGGGGGGGAACACACATATGTCGACAATTTATATTTTTATCATCCTGATGTGGACTGAAGGCTAGTTTTAGACTTTGTCAGCTATTGTATTTTTGTTGTGCCTATAAAGTGTTTGCCATATCAACAGCATACGTGTTATTCTTGTCACCGGATCACAATATCCCAAAATATGGACACTCTACAATCTGCTGCCGTTATCAGTCATTGTACATGTTCCGTGTTTACCCATGATCCTTTCCCTGTTAGTGTTGTTGCTCCCAACTCGTGCATTGAAATCTCCAAGAACCACTAGTACGTCATGTTTGGGGATGTCTTCCAAAATTGACTGAAGACTGTCATAGAAGTAATTTTTTTCTTCTTTTTCTGCTTCCTCTGTAGGTGCGTAACAGGTTACCACTGAGAGTTTGATAAATCTGGACTTAAATCTAGCATAAAGAAATCGTTCAGTTATTGGTTTCCATTCAAGAAGAGTGTTACCTTTCTCCTTCTGGATGATCAGGGCTACTCCCTGTCTATGCTGGTTGTCCTCTCTGCCTGACCACAGTATGGTGTCTCCTGTCGCCAGTTGTCGTTTTCCAGCTCCAGTCCATCTAGCCTCCATGATACCTAGAAGGCTGATTTTGTATTGGTGCATTTCCTGGAGAACCTGTGCCAGTCTTCCTGTCTGATATAGTGTTCTCACATTCCAGCATCCGATGTTGATAAAAGTTGTGGGTGTAAGGAGATCCGCCATCGAGGTGAAGACTTCCTTGCGGGTTTGGTCCCCATCCTTCATAAGTCCAGTTGCCTGTACTGCTTCTCTCCTACCGCCCGGTGCAGTTTTCTCTCTTGTTTCAGTTTCCGTAGCTAGGCTGTTTTTACGGGGTGGGGTCGCTGGCCCCACGCCCAACCCTCCTCTTTTTTCCGGGCTTGGGACCGGCAGGAGATTCTCAAAGAGCATTTTCCAGGCAAAGTTAGTGGTCCCAAGAGACAACGCAATGTCCACGTGAATTGTATGTAAACAACCCTTCAACCCATTAGACTCACATGTTTAATGCTGTAGAACTGGTTGGAATATTGTGCAAAATGTACTTGGTTTCCATCATTATAATTTTAATATTTTGTTTTAATAAAAATCCATATCTTTAATGGTATTGGCCCCTGAAAAAGTTTACGAACCCCTGGTCTAAGATGCCCTGCAGTAGGTTTGTTGCTTTAAATGAATTGGCGTTTACTTATGAACTAATTAAATGGTGTATTATTGTTACGATATACTAATTGTTCAATGCCACTTGATGCATAGTAGAACACAGAAATGTGCATTGGTATTATTCAAGTTGTTATTTTTAACCTACCCATCACGTACGCAACATGGCCAGTTCATGTAACTGGCCAGATATAGTCAAGAAGCAATTAATTGGTTCTAGATCAACCCAAGCAACCTGAAGATCGTATCCATAAGTGGCTTGATGCAATACCCGATGGTGAATTAGAACTGAAAGAGATTGCTCTGGAATTAACTTAAAATTGCCAAGAGTTAGTAAATGTAAATATATTGGACATATTATCACTGAAGATCTGTGAAAATGATGACATGGCTAGGTAGTACAAGATAATTTATGTTCAGGGTAATGCCTTGAATTAAATTTTTTTATATGTGTATGGAAGCTGTAAAATGTACTCTGTTCAAATCATAGTGTACTTCATTATATATATATATATATATATATATATATCAATTAACAAAACTATGCATTGTGTAGGCTGCGGGTGATTAGCTTAAGCCTACATAAAGGATGGACCACTGTAAGGCAAGTTTTTAAGATGAAAATACATTTATTACAGTTTAACTACTCAAATTATACAAATGTCACCGATCTTTAACAACAGTTAAACCAAAATAAAGATCAACAAACTAATTGTATCACGACGTATGGTGTAAAATTGTGGAACACACTGCATATCAGGACCTCAAAAATAGTCGTATCTTTAAAATGTTGTATAAAAATAAAATTTAAAAGACGTATTCGTTAACTATTACTATAATGTTACGTAATTGTTAAAGATTCAACTGAATTAAATAATAGTAAAATGTGTATTTTTTTCTTTTCAATTTTATATTGTTATATAACATAGTCATCATTTTATTGTATATATTAACAGGAATGGGGTAACCGTTTAATACATATTGCACTTCAGCTTTCTCCATACCCACAAGAAATGTATTTTTTTTGTAAACACCTGTACATATATACCTATGTGGGAAAAACATTTATTCATTCATTCAATACGACTAGCCACAATCAAGAGTCGGCCAGTACATATACAAACATGTATAGATATTACTTGAATAGCAGCCCAGCACCAAAATAAGTAAAAGCTGATTCCTGTCCATAACGATAGTCAGGTTTTATAAGGCCTTTCACACGGGTAATTTGCCCTTGTGAAAACCTTCCATGCCCGTGTGAAATTCAGAAGTAAATAAAAAATATTGTATTGTGTATATATGCACGGTAATGCGCCTGATAAAATTATACACGTGTTTGGCCGTGAATTGTTGCACTGTCCGTGTGAGCTGAACCTTAAACAACTGACGAGAATGACGGCTATCATAAACGCAATATCTCGAATAAATACCAGTACTCTGTCAGTACTGTTCTTTTCGTTAATCGAATCAAAGCACAGCCAAGACTAAGTTAAACAGTCTGAACCGTCATTGTACACATTGTACACTTGTTGTGAGTCATTTCTGCTGTACGTAGTCGTCGAAGTCGTAATGTAAGTTGATAGTCACCGTATGATATATTTAACACATTTTGATTATTCCTACGGTTATGGCAAGTATGGCTTGCCATACATCTACCACAAAAAGGTACACTGACGAGCTTCGGGACGAGAAACAGCGGCGACGACGAGCTGAGCGCCAGTGGCTGCAAACTCGTCTTGAGGTACATCGGCAGGCATATCGCACGCAATGCGTGGTCTTCAACCGCATGCTGGTTAACACAAAGATAAACTACTACATGGCTAAGTTCGCCAATTGCAAAAAAAATAACCCAAAACAACTATTTAACATCACAAGATACCTTATGGGTAACACTGACATAATGACAATGCCATCGTATATGTGTCCGGTGGACATGGCGAGAAAGTATCGAACATCAGGAAAGACATTGTCGACTGCGGTGAAGTTTGTTCGTTCACTACGATGGCCGCTATGAGCAACAACGCGGTATTTGGTGGTGTCGCACTAGTCAGCCTTGAGACAGTAACATAATCGGACGTTGAATGATTAGTTGCCTCCGCTCCGTTTAAATCGTGCGAATTAGATCCAAATGCTAACGTGGCTACTAAAGCAATGTTCACATGAGTTAGTGCCACTAATCACCGCTACGATCAACGCGTCTCTCACAACGTCAAATGTACCTGCTGATTTCAAGCATGCAATCGTTAAGCCACATTAAAAAAACCTATGCTGGATAAAGACATCTTACACAACTACCGCCCTCTGTCGAACTTGCCATTTGTGTCGAAATTGGTTGAAAAAGTGGTTGCAAAACAAATTAGCACACACGTTGATAAAAATGCTTTGCGCGACCCTTTTCAATCTGCATACCGTCGCGGCCACTCTACAGAAACAGCGCTACTACGTGTGAATAATGACATCGCCGCGGCACTGGACAGAAAATGTACAACAATCCTCGCGATGCTTGATTTGTCGTGCGCATTTGATACAGTCGATCATGAGTTATTGATGACTCGACTTGACCACTCATTCGGCATCACCGACGAGGCGATTGTGTGGCTGCAATCGTACATCAGCTAACGGTATCTGAAAGGGATGGAGGGATGAGGGGGAGGGAGGAAAGGGGAGGTAGGGAGAGAAATAGAGAGAGATATTAGTAGCATCTTTTCACAGTGTTGGCAAACTGGTGTTCCATTTTCAGGTTGCTATGAAATTGCACACCCAAATTGCGCACACACGATGAAGTTACCTGAATAATGATCAGGTAACCCCATCGTCAGCGTACTGCTGCTACCGACATACGCGCCGAGACGTTTTGAAGTGGAATGTCTACGCCGGGGGATTTTTGTGTCTTCAACATTCTACCACCTAACTGGTCCCTCACTTCAGACAACTGGTACAACATTCACTGGCTCCATCTACAATCCAATGATACGAATGTTCACTCTTATCCTTTAAACATTTCCTAACACAATATCATTTATCTTTTCGCATACCTATGCCACCTATATTCGTAACACTTTATGTCACATATCTCCACCAGCATAACTTTACGTACAGAACAAATTCAACCACACTGTCAACTATAAATTACCTTTAACGGCATTACAATCTTTCGGAGCCTAATGAACCTGTTAGGAATCATAACTTTAGACACAGTTCCAGATTCTAAGATGTATATATTTCGTTGTATTTATTATACTAACTTTGTTCATCATTTTATCACATTTGTACATCACCATGGCTACGAGCTCTTTTCCAGTCAATGTACATTCTGGCATGTTTTGCCTTTCTCAGTGTAAGGAAATGTCAAATTGACGAATTGAAAATATATTACAATTCAATCATGTATGTTTCGAACCAAGTGAAAAGGCAATGTATATAACATTCCAATGGTATAAACATTCCTCTGGTCGACCTCATGCCATCTTGGTGCATGCTCGTTCCGATAACCGTTGTCCTGTCACACATCTACGGATGTACCTGGTGTACCGATGTTCTTCACCAGGCCCACTGTTCACCCTTCCTTCTGGTCACCCAGTATCACGTGAACAGTTTTTTACCACTATGAACAAGTATTGACATTTCCTTGGCATAATTCCTTCACTTTACAAAACACATAGCGTCAGAATAGGGTCCAGTATCACATGCAGCACAAAATGGCATGTCTAGTGCACCAATCAGATACATGGGAAGATGGAAATCTGATGCCTTTGTGTCATATATTCGGCTGGTTTAAGCACCATTTGCTTAGCAGATGGTTTGTGGTGAGTGGCACCTACATGTTGTGGCATTTTTAGGTTTATATTCAAGGTTAGTATGGTTGGATTTAATTCGACCAGTATTAGAATGTCTAGATTTTGATATGCAACTGTGGCATTAGTCAATAGGACTTGTCATTATATTATGTTGACATCCATTAAACAGCCAAAGCCAATATTTCTGTAACACTCTTTGTTGTTCAGTATGTAATGCATACACATTAGTTACACTTATATGTAAATCACTCGACATAAAACACCGTATATGAGTCATTATAATTGGATTAATGGCGTTTGACGTTATGCTTTAGTATTTGCTTCTTTAAATTGTCTGTGGAAGTGACGCCTAGCGTAAAAGGTAAAACTAGTCTGCTTGTGGGGCCGACGCCTAGCGTTTTAATAAAGAACTAGCTTTAGTATGCAGAGATCACACGTAATCCTAGCTGCCCAATGGTGGAATGTTTGACAGTCGCTAGTTCTGTCTTGTTTACGTTCATAAGGGATTGTGTTTTCACGGAACAAAAATCTCCTGCTCTTTTAGGTCATGATGTTACAATGATCAATTGTTAAGTTACAGGAGACAATAATACAACATGTCATTTGTATATTGCTTTTGCGTACTGAGTTTTAGACTTAGTAGATACAAAACTTTGCTATTATATTTATGTAACACGTAAACATGTATAAGTAAATACAGGTCAGTTATTTTTAATTGTT
>OY759261.1:28798973-28811473 GCA_963662155.1 Lamellibrachia columna | reverse complement strand
AATTTGGAAGTTGACGATTAAGATAGATTACATATGTCACACATACATGCACATACTGACGTCAAACTGTGAGCATAATGTATAAATCGAGGGAAAGCGGAGTACTTGGTGAACACAATTTCACTGTAACCTTCGTACATTAAGTTACTCTGTGTGCGTTGAAAAATACATAATAACAGAAGCTACAATGACGAACATTGGGTCAGCCACGATATGGATGTCATGCAACTTGTCTTTTTTGTTAAATATAATGCAATCGATACGTGTATGAGCGATATTAGGTGTATCGTTGCATAGAACGTCAACACGCATATGTATGTCAGCAAGACGTTTTATTGATAGAGATTGATCAAACATTAACTCCAATTTCCGTCTTAGTAGGATGTGTACGTTTTGAGTTAATTATGCTGCGACAGTATATTTTTATTTAATGGAAAATGCGACAGCATGCGTACTTTAAGCTGTGGTTTATTTAGGGACAATTACGTCCGAATACCACACGGCCATTGCAGCACCTATGGAAGTTGGTATTGTAGGCCCTGGTTCCGCAACAGGCGTTGTTACTGCCTTTGTGTTGAAGACTTGTGCCACAGCAGATGTTGAAGTTGGTATTGTAGGCCCTGGTACCACAACAGGCGTTGTTACTGCCTTTATGTTGCAGGTTTGTACCACAACAGAGGTTGAAGTTGGTATTGTAGGCCCTGGTACCACAACAGGCGTTGTTACTGCCTTTATGTTGCAGGTTTGTACCACAACAGAGGTTGAAGTTGGTATTGTAGGCCCTGGTACCACAACATGCATTGCTACTACCTTTGTGTTGAAGGTTTTTGCCACAGCAAATGTTGAAGTTGGTATTGTAGGCCCTGGTACCACAACAGGCGTTGTTACTGCTTTTGTGTTGAAGGCTTGTGCCACAGCAGATGTTGAAGTTGGTATTGTAGGCCCTGGTACCACAACAGGCGTTGTTACTTCCCTTTCTTTGAAGCGTTCCAGCGCAGCAGAGGTTGAAGTTGATATTGTAGGCTCTTGTACCACAACAGGCGTTGCTACTACCTTTGTGTTGAAGGTTTGTACCGCAACAGGTGTAGAAGTTGGTATTGTAGGCCTTGGTACCACAGCATGCGTTGCTACTGCCTTTGTGTTGAAGGCTTGTACCACAGCAGAGGTTGAAGTTGGTATTGTAGGCCCTGGTACCACAACAGGCGTTGTTGCTGCCTTTATGTTGCAGGTTTGTACCACAACAGAGGTTGAAGTTGGTACTGTAGGCCCTGGTACCACAGCATGCGTTGCTACTGCCTTTGTGTTGAAGGCTTGTACCACAGCAGAGGTTGAAGTTGGTATTGTAGGCCCTGGTACCACAACAGGCGTTGTTACTGCCTTTATGTTGCAGGTTTGTACCACAACAGAGGTTGAAGTTGGTAGTGTAGGCCCTGGTACCACAACAGGCGTTGTTACTGCCTTTATGTTGAAGGCTTCCACCACAACACATGTTGAAGTTGGTATTGTAGGCCCTGGTCCCACAGCACGCGTTGTTACTGCCTTTGTGTTGAAGCTTTCCAGCGCAGCAGATTTTGATTTTTGGATCGTATTTGCCGCAGCCTGCAACATATGCCACTGAGCGGTCAAACTAAACGCAATGTATACAAAATCATACAGTGTATGACTGTGTTATGCTGTACCAATCAATGTATATAGCATTTACTATATATATATATATATATATATATATATATATATATATATATATATATATATATATATATATATATATATATATATATATACATACAAGGTATTGAATATAGAGAAAATAACGGTCAACGTACTAGTGATTTGTCGTTATTTAAACGTTTGATTGATCAACAAAAAACTTATACATTGTGATATTATTCATTATTCATTACATATTATATATATATATATATATATATATATATATATATATATATATATATATATATATATATATTTCGCGATATAGCGCAGTTCCACACTACACTACTGATAGTGGAACGCGTGAAGTTCAACTCTCGCCAAAACCTCCTAAATTCAATGACAAGGTGAATGTTTGAACACGAATTATCACGTACCACCACCAGAGCCTCCGCGTCGATTTCGTCTCCTGCAAGCCTCGCTCTCATCAAAGAACAAAGTGCCAATGACGAGGCTGACGAGCAGGATATTCATCAGATGGCGCCACCTATTTCAACAAGAGCATATACACGTTGTTGTCAACATAGTTTGAATTAGCGTTACGTGTTAATTAAAAATGATCCGTGAATAGTCAGTCAAACCTACTCCACGCTGAATAATTCAGAACAGCGACAGGAAATTCCGCGTCTAGTATTAGTTTCATGCATGTTTAGAAAACGTCGGTTTGTTGTCCAACTTTCTGGCCGACTCAGTGTCGCGCGATATCTTATTGAAACAAAGGTCGTGTATCCCCAGCGAAGTTGATATGCAGAACGAGTTCGTGAAACTATTGTCACGCGCTCTATAACCCTAAGTTAAGCGATTCCGCCAACACAAATAGTGGAAGTTAATATCGGAGACAAATCTGCAACGCCCGGGTATTTAACGTTCCTTAATAGTAACGTAAATCTAACTTTAACCGAGCTATCGAATGTTTGTATGTTTCCATGTTTGTTCACGTTTTCCTCCTAAATTGCTTGCACCTCGGGTAAAAAATTTCAGGGATTAATCTACGACCCCACAAACGAAAGGTAACGCCTTTTCGAAATATCCCGTATATCCAGGGTTCTTGGTAGTTTTAATGGTAACTAAAATATTCCCTACGTAAAACGTTAACTTCCAACAATCGCAGACACGCACCCGAGGTCGCAGATCGAGGGCCAATGCATAATAAAAAGATATTATACTATTCTACAACCAAAACAAGCATCCATGTGTCTACGAGAATTCCATCACCTGCATGACGCGGTTGTTTCTTGTAATACGTTTGACGTTCCCTTAAACAATGCGTATTGATGGCATATTGGCCTGAGGCATTTGGTAAACATTGCTATTATGACCGTTACGTATGAACTACCACGTTAGCGCGTCCCGGCGACGGGCATTTTTGCTAGTAGTAGTTATAGTAATATTCCTAATACTACTAATACTAATAATAATAACAAAACAAGAGCGACGCCGCGAGACACAGGTTTGAAAGCTAATGCAACAAGTAATCATGTACAAGAACATACTACTCATAAGACAAACATGTTATACATTTGTATTTTTTATATCTCTTGACTGCATTAATCGATACAGGAACTACTCTACTTACATAGTAACGTCTGTGTGGTATCTTCACCGAGGTCGAGTATTCTGAAAACTTTTCCGCTTAGCGAAAACCCACAATTAATGGGAATCTTTGTGGCGTACGAGACTATATATTCCTGCCGCAGAAGGATGGGCGGTAACTGGTTGTAACTGGTGGGCGTAATATATCACTTAAATTATTTGTGCGTCAGAACCGTGAATGTAACGGGCGTGGAACTGTGTCGTGTAGGATCGGTGGCTGCTTTTCAGTGTTATTGTGAACCTGGTTGTGATTTATTGAGATGTATTCTTGTCAAAGCGCGAAGACTGATTCACCGGACGTCAGTAAATACCTTGTGTTGACCTCACGCCACATCTGTCCCCATTTCTAGCCAATTCTACGCATTGACATAGACACCTCTTTGACAATGTACCCGGACTTGTCTTTCATAAAATGGACAATAAATCTTGTTTGTCTTTAGCTTACGACGAGAGCAGGTGATGTCTACCCGCAGGAGTGGGCTTTTTAAATAGTCGAGTTAGTTGCCTACAGGATTTACATTTAACACGTTCTTAATGTTAGTAACTGGTGTAACATGAAAACAACTTCGGTGAACTTAAAAAAAAAACAATTTCGGTGAGAAAATGAAAAATATGCTAAAATGCCAACTACACGGGCATTACCCAAGTCGTTTGTATAAACCACGTACCTGCATCGAACGCATACACAAACGGCTATAATAACTTGTTTCATGAGTCAAATAACAATACATGGATATAGCGTATACTGTCAACGAACTTCGGTTGCACAGGTTTGAGATGTAGTTCGTCATATATAAAATGTCTATGCTATAAAGTAGTTTGTGGCTGTGTATGTATGTTCTCCCATATATCCATACTTTTCGTCTGCGTGGGGTCCGGGGGCCCATGGGGTTGGTTCGTACTTAAAAAAATTCCCTAGAATTACATAAATCAAAGCAATCGGAGTTCGTAGTTCCGTACAATTGTTAGCTATGTGTGTTTTCTACGATTGTTCCGAGTTATGTGATCAACGTCAAACGTCCATGTACGTTCCTTCGAACGGTTCGAACGCTTTGTGATGCCGGCAGTTGGGCATGAATTTGTCATTGCCATAGGCATTGTTCTAACAAAACTTGTCTGGGTAGTGCAATGAGTCATCGTCTTTTGTGGTGGCTGTCTTTTCTCCCGTGCAACGCCGGGTAACTCAGTTAGTGTGACATACGCTCAACTTATGATATGCTGTACTGGTTGTTGACGTAAATTCCTATGCCTCATATGTCGGAAGTATGATAAACAATGACATGCTGAATCGATGTATTGAGTTTTATAATATAGATTTAGACTTGTGTTTTGGTGCGCTGCCGAGCTTGGGTCGAGTATTTTAGCGCAATAGAAGTGTTTTATATATATTTTATATATATTATATATATTTTATATATTATATTGTGCTATATTACATAACAGGATAAAAATGGGACAAACTACTTACTTGATTATTGCAAATTATAAAATATTGGAAGGGAGATTGTCTAAAAGTACAATTTATATGCGTGTTGGACTCTCATTAAGCTAATTATTTCACTTTGTTGTTTTCTTCTGGCACTTGTTCTTTTGGATGTCAGCGTTGTTTCTCGTAGCCAGTCACTCAATGTATCAATATCTCAGTTGTTGTCTTTTAGTGTCTTCATGATGAAATAATGCAATAAAGTGATGTGTGCAGAAAATTGCTTAGAACGATGTACTTTGTACAACGTACCCGAATATGCATTTTCTATATAATTATACAAAGTCACGGAACGGTGGAGTTAAATCCCGATGAAGATTGTGTTAGATCCCGCCCCATCAATTAATCAAGCGACACACGACACAGTCCTTAAAGGAGCAAATGCAGAGCCAATCTAGTCAACATTATTGAAAAGAAGATATTTAGAAGAATTTTTTTTTTAATAATATTTATAGAAATATTGTGTTCGCACTTAAGAAAAATAGTAATACAATAGGACATAACGTAACATTAGTATAGATTGGATATCAAAAAGTACTCATATTCACAAAGACTTTGAATGAATGCAACATATGTTCTACGTATTGAATAAATGCTAGCAGGGTGACAATTTATTTCTAAAATTGCAAAATATCTCAGAAGAAAGGGTTACACATAAATGAAACATTTTTGGACTCTGAACAATGGCTACCTTGTCTGCTTGCCATCTGGGCATTTTGCCATAGATGTCAATCTTAAATATTTTTAGACAATATCCTTAGAATGCCGCCAACAAGAACATCAAAATAGGCGTGGTACTGGTCACCATTTGAAAAAAAGAAAAATAGGACGCCCAAAAGAAACATACGAACGAACCATCGTGTGAGAGGCAAAACACCCAGAAAAGAAAGAAGCATGACCTAGAAAGAATGGCTGCAGATAGAGATGAATGGCCTCTCTGAGGGGAATAACGGGTAAGTAATACGTGAAAGAGAAATAGTCACATTTGTTCCGTTGTCAGGCGGCCAATTACTCTAACGGTTCCTCGCGGCTGGCAAACCCCAGTGTTCATACAAAGCAAACAAAAACAAACAAAAACTAAAACAAAAAGCCTGAAGATGCACAACCGAATTCAAACATTTGCGAACATCATTACAAACATATTCTTGATCATATTAATGTCCAATATCTCTGTATGTGTACTGCATATAATAGCTTCTACAGCTGTACTTTTCAATAAACAATGTATAAATTGATCTTAAGGAAATACAAATGTTACATTAGTGGCACTAACAACGATTTGGAAATGTTACAAAGCTCATCTATATTTCTATTAATGTACACTATTTCACATTACTATTGAAATGACAATAATGCTAGAAACAAGTATTTCTATTACCTCGCCTCAGTTCAGACTCCTCAGCTCAAAACTGCATGACTATCTGGGGCACCACTGGAGTTGTAATGGAGTGGCTTACGGGAATGATCGGGGCACGATGAACAAAAACACCACATGTTTAACACGATAGGACCACAAAAATGCTTTTGAGAGGAGTTAGCCCGATTTTAAAAGGCCGGGTCTCGGTCAGGTCAAGAACAAAGGCCACAGTATGTGTTTTTCATGTTTAATGATATATACCACAAAGAAACATGACATTTGTATATAAAACAACCCCTTAGTGATCATTTGTTTTCATATTCTCAGTTTCAGGTGACAGCCATGTTGGATTTCAAAGTCAGTTCAAATGTCAACTATATGTTTGTCATGTTTTTAGCTTATATCCAACGCTGAATCATGATGTTGGTGCCTAAACCAACATTTTTAGAGACAAGGAATACATGTTATGTATATATGTTATATGAAATACCATCAGACTAAGTAAGCGTTCTCGAACATGCCTCACCTCGACCAAGCACTCGAACAAAACAACGAAACACACTATGGATATAGTGATGCTGTCGGTCTCACTGAAAATCCTGATATGAACAAAACAAAACGTTGTGAACAATACTAAACATTATGAACAAGATAACACTGATGAAAATGCCAGACCAACTGACAATAGCATTGTGATAAATAGACAGCTTTATGTTTACTCAATATGGTATGGTGGCAAATTAATTACTTCTACTGTTTGGTGATGTATGGCTGACGGCTTGGTGTTTTAACAAGATTCAACAAGATTTGCCATCCAAGCCAAAGGCCCAGATGGCAAGTGGACAAGGAAGCCATTGGCTTATCGAGAGTCTAACAATGTTCGTCTACTTATAACCCGCCCTCCTGAGATATGTGTCAACCTTGTTTTTAAACATATTCACGCTGCTAGCAGTTACACAATCTGTAGACAATTTGTTCATTTCATTTATTGTCCTCTGTGAGAACGAGTGCTTCCTGATGTCCAATCTACATTGATCATTTACTAATTTTACCTCATGTCCTCTAGTTCTGCTATCCTTCTTGAGTGAGAAAAACACATCTCTATCATTATCAATATTTTCATACCCATTCAATATCTTAAAATCTTCAATCTGATCTCCTCTTAACCTCCTTGTCTCTAGAGTTGGTAAACCACATTCTTTCAGGCGTTCTTCATAACTAAGGTCTCTCAGTTCTGGAATCATTTTAGTCGCTCTCCTTTGTATGCGTTCAAGCGTATCTATATCCTTTTTACGATATGGTATCCATGCTTGTATACAGTATTGTAAATGAGGTATAACTATTGCTTTATAAAGAGGTATAATTAACTTTTTTCCCTTGTATGTTATGTTTCTTCTAATCAATCCAATAATTTGATTACCCTTTGAAGCTGCAATACCAATCTGCTCTGAAACTTTCATATCAGCGCTTATTGTAACTCCTAAGTCCTTTTCTTTTACAGTAGTACCCAGAACAGTATCTCCCATTTTATAGTTTACATCCAAGTTCCCATGTCCTGTATGTAGGCATTTACATTTCCCAAAATTGAACAACATGTGCCATTTCTCATACCATTTCACTAATCTGTCTAGATCATTTTGTAAATATTGTTTATCACCATCAGTATTAACCTTTCTAAACAGTTTTGAGTCATCCGCAAATTTCAGTCCAAGTCATTAATATATATTAAGAATAATATAGGTGCTAATACTGATCCTTGAGGTACCCCATTCAAAACCGATTTCCTATTTGAAACTTCTCCATCTACTACAACTCGTTGTCTTCTGTCAGTCAGCCATTGTTCTATCCAGTCAGTTATGCTATCCCCGATACCATGGGCATTTAATTTAAGTAGTAATCTTTGATGTGGCACTTTGTCAAAAGCTTTCTGAAAATCTAATTAGATAATATCTACTGGCGATCTCTCATCTATCCACTTAGGGATTTCTTCCAAAAAACATATTAAACTCACTGGTCTGTAATTCTCTGACCAATTTCTCGAACCCTTTTTTTTAAATAATGGTATGATGTTTGCAGTTGAATGCCAGTGCTGCCTTGGTGTTGAATGCCAGTGCTGCCTTGGTGTTGAATGCCAGTGCTGCCTTGGTGTTGAATGCCAGTGCTGCCTTGGTGTTGAATGCCAGTGCTGCCGCGAGAACAGCAGTTCGTCTTCGTCTACGTTCTAATGGGTGGCTCTTTTCATTTATCGAACGGCGAATCTCGAACACACTCCAGTACCACAGTTTCGTTAGCTTGTGTTAGCAGAACTTAGAACTATACAAACATAGCGCGGTTCTGATGAACAGCCAGTAAATCGTTCTTTATGGTGCAATAAAACTTACATTGACGGTCATTCAAACTGACTGGTCGGGCTCTGCATTGTTCGCCCCTCGACTAGAACCATTCAACTGATATACACGTGCCAATTATCACCGCTCCTTTAGTGACACGATTTATACTATCCTGGTTGCTATGACTTCCATGAGTGACGCATACGCACACGCACACGAACGCACACAAATGCAAGTACGCGCACACTCTTATGCACACACATACGCACGCACGCATACACGTAGGCACATCCTCACACGAGTTGATAATCCCCTGAGTCAATCAGGGTCAACACGAGCAGTCTCAATATTCACGTCTTGGCTTCGTTTGGCCACCAAAGCTATTCCAGCTCACCATTTTCTGGGGCAGTGATGGATTTCATCAACTTAATTTATGGCCCACATCCAACTGACTGCGCTACATAATCCAGTTTTAGTTGAGTTTACTCTTTCCACAATTACCATATTAGCGAAAAGGAACCACGAACTTTGCGACACAAAGTTAACATGACAAACGCGGCAGCATATCGGCCAATCTTTCATTGTCGGCCCACCGCTTGCTTGTCGGTCCACCGCTTGCTGGCAGTTCAAAGTGCAATGGGTCAATCAGGGTCACCGGGAGCTGTCGAAATATTCACATCTTGGCCTCTTTTGGCCATTAAAGCAATTCCAGCTCGACTGGTGCAGTGACTGATTTCATCAACTTAATTGATGGCCGACATCCAACTGGTAGCCACAATAGCAATGAACAGACTGCTCTATATATTCCAGTATTAGTTGAGATTACACCATTCCACATTTATCATGTCCACGAAAAGGAACGCGCTGACTTTGCGACACAAAGTTGACTTGATCAAAGCAGCAGAATGGGGCAAAAATTGCCGCCAGTTGGCCGACGATTGTCATATTGGCCAAACACAGGCCAAATCGATCCTCAAGAGAAAAACAGAACAGCTGTTATTTCACAGTACCTCGTCTAGAAACGTCACTATTGTATATACACTGTTTTGTATATTTAATATTCACATTGAGACGGATGGATTGATTAAAATGTATCATTATTTATGGTTAGACTTTTTTGTTTGTTTGTTAATTTAGTAGCGCTAAGCAAATTAGTTTTTGCAACATGGTATTTTGTTATGCACTGCACCGGTACACCACCGGTACACCACCGGCAGTATATTGATACATGTGCACAGCCATCTGACAAGCTTCTTCCGCACACATCACAAGTTTCTTCGAAAAGTATAGTGATAGTAACACCTAGCATTCTTCATGAAAACAAAGTAACACATGAATTAATGATAGCAATCGGAGAAAAGAGAGATATATGGAAGATGATAGAAGGGATCAAGGAGAATGGGGAACAACCGAACACAACATTACAGCAACTGTTCGGACAGGAGAAGAAGGCGGCCAGGAGAGCCGTGGACGAAGCAAAGAGGGAAATGGAGGAGGAATTATACAAAACGTTAGACGAGGATTGCGGAAAGACGTTGATATTGAAGATGGCACAAGAGAGGGATGAGGACAGCAAGGATGTAAAAACTGGATCAGTAATCAAATACAAGAATGGGAAGCTAGTCACTGACAGGAAATATGTATTAAAGGCCTGGAAGGAGTATATCAAGGAGCTGCTTAACCAAAGGGAAAACAGCGAATAAGAACTACCAAGTGCAGTAGAAAGACAAGTAAAGCTGGAGGAGATTGGGGATGCAAAGGTAGAGAGAGCAAGGAAGAAGATGAAGAGAGGACTAGCGACAGGTATTGATGAAGTGCGAGTGGAGATGCTGGTAATGGGTGAACATGTTGGGATTAGTTGGACAAGGCGATTGTTAAATACCTGCATGAGAGAGGAGAAGATACCAGAGGAACGGCGGACGGGGTTGATAGTCCTTGTATGGAAAATAAATGGAGATGTTCACGACCCTGGAAAATACCGAGGTGTGTCGTTGCTGAGCCATGTCCTGAAGGTTTTAGAAAGCATTCTGGACGGAAGGATAAGGAGGATAGCGGAGTGTGAAATTGGAGAATAACAACAAGGATTCAGAAGAGGGGGAGGTACGATGGACGGGATGTTCACTCTGAGACAACTGGTGGAAAAGAAACTTGAGGGACAGGAGAATACGGCTTTGGGATTCATAAACCTTGAAAAGGCATACGACACAGTTCTGAGAGATATGGTCATGGCCAGGTTGAGGTTGGTGGGTGTCCCAGAGGCGGACATGATGATGGCACATATGAAGAGACAAAAGGTAGCGTAGTGTTCGGACCGGGAATATCGGAGGAATTCAGGGTGGACGTCGGCCTGAGACAGGGGAGTGGCCTACGCCCACTGTTATTCATTGCAGTAGTGGAGGTGATCAGCAGAAAGCGAGTACAAGGGACATTCTCCGCAAGTTGCTATACGGCGATGACCTGCCAGTAGTACGAGACAGTGAGGCAGACCTTCAAGAGCGGTTAGTAGATTGGAAGGAAATCTTTGGCAAATATGGACAGAATATTGACAGAAGACGAAGGTGCTTTGGGTCGGGCACAGAAAACAGATATCTACATACTACTGGATGGGAAGAAACTGAACAAACGAGACAGCTTTGTATATCTGGGTGGAGCGGTTTGTGAAGACTGAAGCACGGAGACGGAAACTCGCAGGATAGTACAAGCTGGGGCGAGTGCGTGGAGGAAAGTGGAAGGGGTAATGAAAGATAGACATATATCCTGAAAGCTAAAAGTAAAGGTTCTTAACTCATGCATAACAACAGCATACATATACAGCCTAGAGACCATGGCGATTACAGAAAAACAACAAGAGAGACTCTGGGTGAGAAGAATTGCGGGGATGAAAATATCGACAAGCGAAGAGGAGGGGTTGGAGGAGTTGAGGGAGGAGGTTGGTGTGAAAGTGAGCATAAGTATATATATATATATATAATTATATATATATATATATATATATATATATATATATATATATATATATATATATATATATATATATATATATAATTATATAAGTGTTCTCCTGTAGCGATCTCATGGTGGCTTAATGGAAATTGATGTTACTCATTTGACATACCGTTGGACTTTTCTGCGTTCTTTCCCTTCTAACTTTGATGTGTTTTCGTCTTCTTTGTGGATCCGTTTGAGTACCCATATCTTTCTAGTGATTTTGTGATTCGATGTTGTTGCACCTATCCAGTAACGTTTTGATGACACCCAATTTCTGCTGTAGCGACACTGGCCAGGGTGGGTCTTTGTCAAATACACTAAAAGATTCTCGGTTTCAACACTTTTCGTACCGTAAGTGTGTCCCGGCATGGCTCTCTTCTTTGTATGCGAACTATAAGCTGCCTGTATTATGCTGCCGCTATTGAGATGATCTGTCAGTTCTTGCTCACATCCCTTCGTCACTATTTCCTTCATATCTCTTGCATAGTTTCGGTTTGCAGGTTATTGGCGCTATGAGAATGGCTTGCTTGTCCAGCCATTCGATACAAAGTGACCCGGACGTCCCATTGCTGTGTCATATTATTTCGTCTGATCAATCATGCCTGTGAAGCTGAAATATGTAATTGTGACAATGAACTTCAACAGATTCACAATGTAGTGCATTTCAATAATGTCCATCATTGTTGTAGTTACGATCGTCCTTAAATGTATGCATAAGGCAGACACTTTGTTATGACTACTGAAATTTATTGTTCTTTTTATTTAGGTATAATCGCCCAATACTGTTGCCACAATTCATTCAGTTGCATGAATGCGTATATGGCTCTATGAACGAATACTTCGCGTAGCATGGCTGAATGCTTCCCATAGAAGTTTATATGGCGTTGAAATGAACAAGTCTACCAGAGGTACTGGATACCGCACTTCTTAACTTTTTAATACGTCATAATTTGTATCCTGACACTGTGCATATGGAAGGTTGACCAAATATACAGTTCATTTTATGTTTTTTTAGAACAAAAGTGTTTGTATCGAA
>OY759261.1:28781473-28793973 GCA_963662155.1 Lamellibrachia columna | reverse complement strand
CGACATGTTTGGAATATTCGTATTTGTGGCGTCAACCTGACTGTAAAAAGATTTCACATTAACATTTATGTACCTATTAACCACGTCTATCTCGGAATACATGCTATCCACCTTACAAGGTTCAGTATTAGGACCTTTATTACTAACCCACTACGTCCATTGTTGTACCTCTTTTGGTTTAAACTCAATATTTTCACTAGGCTATCATATAAAAGTTAACCAAATATTTTCTAGTGATTATAAAAATTTCATGAAATAAACTAACAACATGTCAGAACTTGCTAGATTGAAGTCGTCTTTTCTTTCGTGATGTTGAAAGTAACACATGTTCATCGATTTCGTCGAAATTGTTCATGACTTTTGGCCAAATTTAGCAAGAAATCACGAAGTTGAATGCTTGTTGCTAGAAACTTATGGGTGCTGCCATATTAGATGACGCATTTCCTGGTTGACCCTCCACACGGCTGATTGACCCTCCACACGGCTGATTGACCCTCCATACGGCGCGCTGATTGGCGGACTGCAGATAGCGGCTTTTGCGCAAGAACTGACTTGGCGTTTATCGGGTTCTGCACTGAAAGGAAGCTTTCGGTGGCATTTAACACTGGACTTAGAGGGTTTTGCTCAAACATTATATTGATCTCCGGAACGATGGCAACTGTAAGCTAATGTTTGCTACAATTAACTCGATTTTTTTTTTTTTGTATAATTATATACCAATGACTTGTACGATAATATAACAAGCAACGTACTGAAATTTGCGGATGGCACAAAAGTGTTTAGAAGGGTTAACAATTATGGTGATAAACAACATTTACAAAATGGTCTAGACAAATTAGTTAAATGGTCTGAGAAATGGCAGATGTTCAATTTTGGGAAATGTAAATGCCTACATACAAGACACGGGAATTTGGATGTAAACTATAAAATGGGATATACTATTCTGGGTACTACTGTAAAAGAAAAGGACTTAGGAATTACAATTAGTGCTAACATGAACGTTTCAGAGCAGTGTGTTATTGCAGCTTCAAAGGGTAATCAAATTCTTGGGTTGATTGGGAGAAATATAACTTACAAGGAAAAATGCTAATTATACCTCTGTATAAAGCAACAGTTAGTCCTCATATTGAGTACTGTATACTTGTATATCTTGGAGACAATAACGTAAGAAGGATATAGATACGCTTGAAAGAATACGGAGGAGAGCAACTAAAATGATTCCAGAACTGAAGAACGAATGAAGGAATGTGGCTTAACAACCTTAGAGACGAGGCGGTTAAGAGGAGATCAAATTGAAGTTTTAAAATATTTTTTCACTCACGAAAGATAATAGAACTAGAGGACATGCGGTGACATTAATAAAGGGTCAGTGTAGAATGAATATCAGGAAGTACTCGTTCTCACAGAGGACAATCAATGAATGGAACAAATGATCTACAGATTGTGTAACTGCTAGCAGCGTGAATATATTTAAAAACAAGGTTGACACATATCTCATGAGGGCGGATTACACATAGAGTAAAAATGTTGGACTATTGATAAGCCAGTTGCTCTTTTGTCCACTTGCCCTCTGGGCCTGTGCCATTGGATGACAGTCTTGTTAAATCTTGTTAAATCTAAATATGATATTTAATGTATACCATTACGCTATCCATGTCCCAGGCAAATACATATTCCCTGACTGCCAGGTATACATTCCTTTCGGCGTTGACCAAGTCCAATATGGCACTCAGCTTGTTTATCCTTGTCTGGAACCGCACAGTGTTTCTGTGACTGTCCGACATGTTTGCAGGTTAACTACAGTTGAAATTGTCGAACCACGAAGACAGCAAAACAGTTTTCGGCCACGATCAATTCCTCAGAAATCAGCAAACCCAATTGCAACAGCTGATTGAGGTGTCGGTGTTTGTTTGTTAAGTGACACTGTCAGTGACACTGAAACTATCACTGATAGCGGAATTCCCCGTGTATGTGATATAACAGACATGTACCGATATACCTCGCTGTTTAATGAATTCACTTATACAAGACAGCAGGAAAAGCCACAGGCATAGAACACGCAAAGAAGAGTTTCGTGGGCGGTGTTCCCTTTGATCCGCGTCAGTGTAGCCTCGGTCGCAAAATAATACTATTCGGTTGGAATGGACAAACTGCTTCAAACGTCACTCGAAATCACAAATACGTTGCGTAGCATACATACAATTAATTCCGTTCAACATCTGTCGGGAAAACTAGCGTAATTGTCTGCAAGTTATACAACAAAAACAAGCGGGACTTGCAATGGGAAAAGCACATGATTTGCAGTCTCCGTCACCCAGGGCGCAATGATTCTTTGGCTAAACTCGAAAAATTGCCTTACAAAAGTGGAGAGGTAAACGGTCCGACGGTTGGCCACGCCTTCGCAATCTGGTTTGTTAAAACCCAGACGCGAACGTTATGACAACAATGTAGACATTTATCATCTGACACACCGTTTGGTATGTCAGACAACTTCTATGGGTCAACGAATTGCTGTGCACAATGAACTACAACACAAGTACTGGAATCTGCGTCCATCTCTGAATTAGTCTCATGTCATAGTTATCGTAACCTCTAATATCCAGGTTCCATGATGTGGCGCCACCGTTTGTCGCACATATCTTCGCATGGATGCAGAGTAGGGTTCTCATTGTGATGGAAAGTATGTATGCGTCCAGAATCAGGGCACATACATAAGTAGCTAATTAAGATCTCATCCGGGCATTTGTCTAATTCATAAAAGGAGAGTGAACTTTTATTAGTTTATACGATGCAATTCGAATTAACTTTAAATTTGATTATATTGACACAACTGTAAGACTGAAAAGTTAAATCAGGCAAAGAAAATGTTTAATGTAGGATCTCGATAACGACGCCGATTACTGATGGCGTTTCACGGGAACGCCTACACAAAACGGAGCGGTGACATTGGGTAACAATGAGATCACGCCACTGCGGCCAGACTCTCTTCTCGGCGGTTTCAGGAGGCGAACGAGAGTCGGCTTATAGTCCGCAGTGGCATCACCTTACAAGTCAGGGTGGCCAAACAGTGTCGGCACCTGGCGGCTACCTCATAGCCATATCTCCTATTAGGGTGACCTACATAACTGTACAGTCAAGGATATTAGTACACTACAACACGTATGCAATTAGAGGTATAATTATGTAAGCGGATCCTTCCACAATATATACACACACACATATATATATATATATATATATATATATATATATATATATATATATATATATATATATATATATATATATATATATATATATAATTTTGCAAAAAATCTACGATACCGGTGCGTCTCGAAGGCATAACACATGTGCATTAGTTATTTTTTCGATTCCCACTAAGAAGCACTACCGGTGATGACTTCGTTTAATGAGAGTTAAAAGCTTGCCATACTTCGGTAAATAAACCCATTTGTGAACCGCCATTGAAACTTACACGAGAGCTGAGAAAGCTTTACCTTGATTGGTCAACAGTTAATTATATCGTCCAATGCCGCTTGAAATAAGACAGAAACACGTAAGCAATGCAAAACGCGTTTTTATTGGCTGACTGACGATTGAGCAATCAAATCAAATCAATCAGTGGCCGCGATATATATTTTATCAGCAACCCGAGCACAAGCCAATTTTCTGAATGCGTTATATTGATGTTATTGTTTTATTGGGAAAAACCGGATAAGGTAATTGAATAATTGCCTGATTTTATCGCGAAATGCAGACAGCCGGGGAAGATAGTACGGAAATAACAAGAAATGTAAGGATGGTTGTTTAGCTTTTGGCTGAACACGCAATAAATGAAGCGAGAAGATATATTACCGGGAAGACACGCCCAAGCCAAGGGCAAGAAGTTTGCGTTACAACGATCAAATTATACATTCGTAACATTAGTTTGGAATCGGCATTTAGAATTCATACAGCTACTCAGTCCTTTGTCAGAGTCAAACACTGTTCGTGGACTGAAATACTTCCTACACCTTTACTTTTTACTGTTTGTAACTTATGATAATGTGACTGTTTGGGGAACGAAACATATAACTGCTTCTGAAGTTCTGTGAAATGCGGTTAGCTCCTTTTTCTGAAGCCTGATTCTTTCATCGTTTTTGCTGTCTTTGGTAGTCACCTTCCTCCATTCGCATCATGTGACCTGACTACTTCATCCGGCTTCTTACTATTCTTCCTGCTAGGCTTAGCTTCGTCCCGTCCTCTATCTTCTTACTATTCTTCCTGCTAGGCTTAGCTTCGTCCCGTCCTCTATCACACAGTTGACATGGTACCGTGATGTCGCTACCGGGATAAAGACGGTTCATTCGCATCAGTGACCATGCACCCAACAAATGTTGCATCGCATCAATAGAGGGTGAACTGTACGCGGAATTATAAACTATGTGTGAAACACTAAATACAATAAGATAGTAGAACCATAAATTGCATTATATATTAACAAATAAAAATTATAAATAAATAAATGTAACCAAATTGGTAAATAATTATAATAAATAAGAATAATAAATAAGTAAATCATTATACTAAGAAAATCAATAAAATACATGTTCATAAAGTGTTCTCTTTCACAATAATTCCTTAGCTCACCAAAATATATAGGATTTCAGTAGGTTCTTAAATTCAGATATTGAATTTGCATGTAAATAAAGCATGTTTCCTCTTTCTCATCAATAAGGTGTGTGTATATAGGTGCATATGTTAAATAATAAAATGGCCAGATATAAGGGCTGGTTATATATAGATAAACAAAATGTTGGTCTCTCGATAAGACACTGGATTCCTTGTCCATTTGCTATCTGGAGCTTGTAGCGTTGCGTGACAATTTTGTTACATCTTGTTAAAATGTGTTCGGGTCCCGAAAGCGTTGCTGTCATCAAGTCATTATATTGCACACTGGAACCTTGTAAGGGATTTTAATACAGTCTGGTAGGTGGGGTGATTTTACGCAATTATTGTGTTGTTCCTCTTTACGTGTGGCTACACTTTTTCCCGCCACTGCAGAAAAACCTCAGGTACAGGAGTAGTCAACTGCCAAGTCGGCAAGACTCTGACAGGAGAAGGCATTTTAGTATATGTTGCATCGATTGATTTAAGAGGTTAGGGACGATTCTTATCGGGCTACTTGATTGGAGTCTTTTTCTGAGTATGTGAATAATGTCGATCAAGGCTGTGCCGCAGTACTTTGCATATAAATACTGTTGTACCTAAGTACATTTTTTTGAGTACTTGAACTGGTACTTAAGTACATTTGCAACAAAGCAAAAGTACTTGTTGTTATACTTAAGTGCATTCCAAAATTACTTAAATTTTCTAGTATTTTTTTAGTACTTTCGAAATGTGATCACGAGTCAATGAGTCAGGCAAGTCACCCACCTCCCAATCCCACTGGCCAGTGGGTCACTAGACTTCTGAATAATTCCAGTGACAAGACAATAGGGGCACTTGCACCTGGACATCATGCATCAGTGCATTTCTATAGGGGCGCACCTGGTAATGTATCTAGATGTAATTAACACTAGATTTAACAAGATTTAACAAGATTGCCATCTCAAACAAAAGGTTCCAGATGGCAAGTGGACAAGGAAGCCATTGGCTTATCGAGAGTCCAACAATTTTCTCATCTACGCGTAGCCCGCCTTTATCACATATCTGTCAATTCTATTTTTAAACATATTCACACTACTAGCATTAACACAATCATTTGGCAGTTTGTCCATTCATTTATCACCCTCTGTGAGAAAGAGTACTTTCTTATGTCCAAACTACACTGCTCCTTAACTAATGTTGCTTTGTGTCCTCTGGTTCTACTGCCGTCTTTAAGTTTGAAGAACATATTCCTATCAACATTCACTATTTGAAACACTTCTATTTGGTCTCCTCTTAGTCTCCTGGTCTCTAGTGTTGTCAGACCACATTGTAATAATCGACTTTCGTAACTAAGGTCTCTCAATTCTTGAATCATTTTAGTTGCTCTTCGTTGCATTATTTCTAGCTTGTTTATGTCCTTTTTACGATATGGCCTCCATGTTTGAATACAATATTCCAAATGTTGTCTAACTATTGCTTTTTACAGGCTTGATTAACACCAGTGCTGGTGCACCAGTGAGCAATCTATTTGAGCACATTTTGAAGAACGTTGAACTTTAACAGAAAGTACTGGTACTTGTACTGAAGTACATTGAAATGTACTTGTACTGGACTTAAGTACTTTTCCTAAAACCATGATCTCCTGGTATTTAAATACTTTGTGAATGAAAGCTATTGTGCTGGTACTTAAGTACCTTTCAAAGTACTGCTACCCAGCCTTGGTGTTGATTGTGTTCAATCTAAAAAATCGAATCTCGTCGTGTACAAATTGCCTCGAGTCGAGACTTTTCAGAATAATAACCCTAGTTTTCTATCGACGGTGGACTATCACATACATTCTAGAAAATGGAAGGCATTTATCATCATCATCATGATCAATAATAATAATAATCATCATCATCATCATTGACCAGTCTATTTCAGTTGGTGCATGGTAGTTTAAAGCGAAACACACGGTTTGGGGCGAATGCACCTATACACCTATAAGACTTACTGAGACATAACCATTTACAGCAACAATCAAGAACATCATATCAGTGGTTTACTAGGAAAACTTTGTCGAACACATAGCATCGTAATTTCACGCGTTTGCGTTCATTCTGTGCATACACGACGGTCCATCAATTTCGGTATTTCAGTCGAAAGCACTGGACGAGTTTCACAAGAAGTCGATTTTTAAGAACTGTCAGGGGCATACTGATCGCCATGGTCAACATGTCAGCCGCCAGGAAACAGAGGTTTGAAAAGAACTTTTAGATTAGAAAAATTCTGAAGAAAAAAAACCACCGAGCGAGATAGTATCGATTGTAGTTGCCGATGGTCAGCTTTTGTTAACTATTTTATGTGCACCTCTCCAAGCCATGACTTTTGTTTTGCTTTAATGTTATATTGAGAGTAACAGTATTTGTATTAACCAATGTTGCTAAATTCTTTGTCATCCATTTTTATTTTGTCCTTATTATTTAATTTTTATGATTATCTAATCATATCATAACAGAGAGTACGTTTGTACATATCCATTAACATGTCTCAACTTTATCTATCAGGGACCCTAATTCACCAACCAATTCATGTATGCCTATTCATTGAAACTAAGTGCCAACTCAACGTATAAAATATATAGTTACGTCTGGCGACTGGCAACAAATATATGCGATAAATAGCTGAAACTTCACATCAGTTTAACGACGTTCAAACGTTCAAACGTTGGTCGTTCAACATTTTCCACAAATCGTTTTTTTTCTTCTGTTTTATCGTCACCATTGTTAACAAGTCACATATTATCATGCTTTGGTTTCCTCGTGTTGAAACGCAACGACTCTATTTTCTACCTCCTCGATCGTCTGTGGGAGAGGTCGACCGCGCGTCTCCGGAAGCAGTAGTGCCATAAAACCTCCAGTTACGGAGAGCGTACCGAAAACAGCGCCGGGAAACCATGGCGCCAATCTAGTCTGGACAAAAACAGTTTGGTATTAGAACACCTTCAAATGTCTAGTTGCTCGGATGTTTCATTGAGGCATTAATGTTTTATTAAGATGAAGGACAATGCTGCATTTAGTAATAAGTAAAGAAGAATATGGCTGGTTCAAAAAAACAGTTTGGTATTAGAACATCTACAAATGTCTAGTTGCTGGGATGTTTCATTGGGGCATTAATGTGTTTACTAAGATGAAGGACAATGACAGTAATAGGTAGATAAATACCCGAATAACTAGCACTAGTGTAAGAAAATAAACTATGGTGACTAGAGTAAGTGTAAGTTTTGTGTAAAAAAGTAGAAGTGTAAGTGTAGTGAAAGAAAAAGAAAAGAAACTAAGGTGACTGAATGAAAAAATAAATGAGTTAAGGATCTGCCACACGATAGAGCAATGAGAAAAATAAAATGTTCAATTATACATACGAAGTAGGTGGAATACGGAGCCACCATGTTGCCTAGTCTCCCTCCAATAGATCCCATTCCAAGTCCGATGTTCCTGTTGTAAAGTTCTTTGTATTGTATAATTGAATCCCGAACAACATCGTGAAATTCTCTTGGCAGGCCTAATACGTTGGCTGCACACGTAAATTATATGTATAATATACGTAAAACCTTGTTTTTTACTGTTGTGGTTGCTTTCAATAGAGAACCGAATTATGATGTAAAACATAATTGATGTTATATCAGCATATCAAACAATCAAGAGTGTCGTGAATATGCAGTAAAGTATGTTGCAACAATGGAAAGATGAACTGAATATTAATGTTAATTACAATAATTAAACAAAGAACAAAGAAACCTAATTGAACCTATCCACAACTACGTTCTTCTGATAACTGTACTAAAAAGTAATACAGTACAGATACCAGTTGGTACTTAGTACACATCATTGCGAGCAGACATTTAGTGGAATCATATATGGACAATTGAGGCAAGGGGATCACTGCACAATTCTTACCAAGTTGTGATATCGCTAACATTATTAGTTATAACATTTTAATCGTGGTAATTATTTCAGGACGACACATTAATGATTATGAATGAAAATATGTCGTGGACACTGTGTTTCGATGAGTAGCTTGCCGTGAATACAAATGTTGCAGAGATGCATGCGGTATTTCGGTTGTTTAAAAGGGATCAGCTTGAAATATTGTTAGGTTAATTAAAAACCTTTAAATTTAAAATCACACAAAAACATGGGTTTGATGCAGTAATAAAAGTGAGACAGTAAGACGGCCAATGTATCATATCCTACCGGAGAGTGGTTGGATATAGCTCCAGGTTAAAGAGAGATACGCCGCCAAATGAAGCACTGATACAGAACTTGCCGACCATGTTGAGTCCAACCGAGAGAATCGACAATCCTGAAGCCGTAAATAAAAACCAACAGACGTATACGTATTGTTTCAACTTGTAATACTTATTGCATTGGCAACGACCACTGTGGTTTGGCATTTGAACAATGAATATTGTATAGAAAACAACATATGTGTGTGTGGAATTATTGGCCATAACGTATAACAATGATCAGATCAGACGAACATACTGTCCAAGTATAATGATTAAACTTAATTAATTAGTTATCACGTGCCAGGTATATTGGTATGTCTTATTTAGTGCTAAAAATATTATTTTCTTCCCGGAAACATACATAAAAAATTAGTCACCTGTCGTGTGTGGTATGATGAGGGTGACGAGGAGGCTGAGTCCCACAGTGACGAGAAGAACACACGTCGGCCACCGTCGTCCGATACTGACATAACACAAACGGCAGACACACGAGGATCAGTCTATTATTACTATTATACTGGTGTACATGACATGCCATATAATTAGTAGTCTAATTACTAGTCAGTGCACTACTATTCATGCTTAGCCAATAGTTTTATGGTTTCTTCAACTAGGTGAAACCCACGTGAAACCCCAAGGAACTCCTGCAAGTGAGGTGTCGCTCAGTTTAGTATAAATAAAATGTTTAACTTTCTATTTTGTTTTGTTTCAAATTGGTCGTCCCTGGACAGCATTATTAAGTAAATGCAATAAAACCATTATGGGTGTAACAATATGGGTGTAACAATAGGGTTTTGGCAATAGGGGTTTAACAGTAGGGGTTTAACAATAGGTTTGTAACAATAGGGGTGTATCAATAGGGGTTTAACAATAGGGGTTAACAATACATAGAACTATCGATGCATTGCAATATTGGATGTAGCGATGCGATATTAACGGTGGTATGTACAATTTAACTGAACATAGTAATCATATAAACGGTAGTTGTTAGCACAAATCACCAATGCAACTTGTGTCACTGTAATTCCGCTCATAAGTATGTTTATCCACTTTATTTGGTAATTTTGCTTATATACCGACCTAACATCAACAATCATCGATCAGAGCAGCGTCACTAGAATATTCAGTATTGCTTAAACAATTGCATCCAATACCACGCATTACGCATCAACTATATTTTGGAACTGCTTTCCTGTCCATTCGCTATTACATGATTGTGTTGCAATACCGTCGCAATGGTTATGAAAATATTGCAATATAAATATTAAACTAAGCTATCCCAATAGTAACTCTTTAGCATGTTGCAAATACGACAACGGAGCACAGAACTGTATAACGAACGTAATTAACCTTGTTCCTCTGCAATACTGAACATATACATACCGGTTGTTCAGCGGAACACAGAATAAAGTCGCTGGTATTTCGACGGCGCCCGAAAGACAGAAGTTGATATATTTATTGCCGGCCAGCGTCCCGCTCGTCAGAGATAAGCCGTAGTACACAAGACATATGACAAACCTGTGAAAGGAGACATGTTAGTAGTTCCATGTGTATGTGCGTGTGCGTGTGCGTGTATGCGTGTGCGTGCGTGCGTCCGTGTGTGTGTGTGTTTGTGTGTGTGTACGTGCGTGCGTGCGTGCGTGCGTGCGTGCGTGTGGGCGTGCGCGAGCGTGCACACCAAGTCGATGTTATGTGCAATTGCTACGCGTGTTTTCTACTATAATTAAAATAAACCTGACGACGTACTCTCAAACGGTTTACGTACCGAAGTATTCGCCGCGCGCGCACGTTGTTTCTGCGAGTGTTGGGAGTTAACGTTTTACGTAGCGAACATTCGATTTGCCATAAAAACCACTAAGAACCCTTGAAACACGAGGTATTTCGAAAAAAGGCATTACGTTTCCTTCGTGGGGTCGTAGATTAATCCCTGAAAATTTGGCGCCCGAGGTACAAACCGTCTAGGAGGAAAACGTTAAAATACAAACATACGCTAGCTCGATTACAGTTAGTTTATACACTAGCAATAACATATACAATGTTTTTTTTAACTTAATTGCAGTAAACATAGCATAACATTTGTTATAGGAAAGGAATATTCATTTACAACAACGCTGAAACAAGGGAGATTTTTCAATGGTGGAAACAATTGTTAAGTGAAATGTGCGTGAAATCTACTCAATCAACTCAAAGGCTTACGTACCACAGGTAGACTAACACGATGGTATACAGACGCAGTATCGGCGAATTCAAAATATCTACCAGCGTGTAATCCTGCCTATATGATTCAGTCGGTTGTTTCGTTGTCCACTGCGGGATACTCAGTTTGTCGCCTTGTGTTGTGTATACGCATGAAGTAGCGTCTTCTGTGCCTTGTCGGAATTTCTTAGGCAGCTCAATGTTATTACGCTTAGCCGCTTTCTGTAAAATCTGTTTAGCCTCGTCGGTACGGTCCTTAGCGATGAGCCAAGGTATTGATTCGGGAATGATCCTGTTTCAACGTAAAAATATGTTTCAAGTAATATTATGCGAGGATCTACACACGCACACACACACACACACGCACACGCACACGCACACGCACACGCACACGCACACGCACACGCACACGCACACGCACACGCACACGCACACGCACACGCACACGCACACGCACACGCACACGCACACGCACACGCACACGCACACGCACACGCACACGCACACGCACACGCACACGCACACGCACACGCACACGCACACGCACACGCACACGCACACGCACACGCACACGCACACGCACACACACACACACGCACACGCACAAACACACGCACACGCACACGCACACGCACACGCACACGCACACACACACACACACACGCACACACACACACACACACACACACAAACACACACACACACACACACACACAAACACACACACACGCACGCACGCACACACAAACACACGCACGCACACACACAAACACGCACACACACACACACACACACACACACACACACACACACACACACACACACACACACGCACGCACGCACGCACACACAAACACACGCACGCACACACACAAACACGCACACACACACACACACACACACACACACACACACACACACACACACACACACACACACTCACACAGACCAGGGATGGGTTCAAGTACTCGAGTATTTGAATACTTGGGTACTTAAGTACAGCAAGTACTGTGGTTGTACTTGTACTTGCCATTTTGCTGAGTGCAATACTTGTACTTGAACTTGTTCTTGGTCGTCAAAGTACTACGACCTGGCAAGTATTTTTTCCGGTACTTTTTTATGTTTTTTGTTTTAAATATTTGGTTCTATCGTACTCATACTCAGTGTACTCAGAATTTACGAGTACATCTGAATAATTTCTCAATATATGCTGTGAAAATTAATATATTTATAATTAACAAAACGAAACTTTCCGGAAGTATTTGAACGTTCAACTATTTTGTTTAAATATTTTGTTATTTCTTATTGATTCCTTCCCTTACCAGCCCTACACATAGTACACACCCATTCTCCAATAACCATGAACATACCCAAAAAGGCAACAGACAGCCTCTTTTCCCAGTCAGAA
>OY759261.1:28773973-28776473 GCA_963662155.1 Lamellibrachia columna | reverse complement strand
CAGTGTAGGATAGTTTGGTGTAGTGTATTGTAGCTCAAGAATGATGATGATGATGACGGTGATGATGATGTTGATGGTGATGGTGACGTTGATTACAATGACGATGATGACGAGACGTGTAGGTATATACACATGAAGGAGTTATACGTTCATTGATGTGTCCCTAAATATAAACTTCGCCGATAAGCAGGATGCCCGTCATATCCTTTTGTCACACTATTACTAATACATTGTTTACAGAAAATATGTAAACAGTTCATTATACCAAGTACACGAGGAAATAGCCACTGCACAACACTCTCAATACAACTTAGCGATCAGGGATAATGTGTACCCCTAAGTGTTCGAATAACTTGTATTATAATAAATACGCAAAGAGTTACCGTATTTACGGATGTAGCCAGTTTTCGCGGAGTGGTTTTGAGTTTGTGAAAGAGAGCACAATAGCTATGAAGCATCGTGTTAGATAGGATCAAGAGCGTTCTCATTGGTGTTGTTTTTCTTAGTTGCTGAAAATTTTATTATCTGAAGTCGGCTTATGTTTTCATAACGACTCTGTTCAAACTTACAACGTGACCAGTTGATCAATACATATATCAAGACAATCAACAAATGTACTACTGCTAATAATATAGGCCTGCTAGCATTTATGTTAAGAATACATTGTTTTTGTTGTCATTAAGTTTCTTTATGTTGATTCGGTTAACAAACTGTATATTTTATAAAGACAAATCGGTTTTACTGTTGGATTATCCCGTTATGATTGTTGAAATCACAGGTGGCTTCACGCTTTGCTTTTCTTATGTCCATATACACCGAATATATATTCTACTTCCTCCAGCGTCTGTGGGAGAGGTTTACCACGCGTTTCCGGAAGCCGTAGCACTATCACACCTCCAACTACAGAGAGTGTGCCGAACACAACGCCAGGAAACCAAGGCGCCATTCTAGTCTGGAAGAAACAGCAACTGCATATTAGATCTACTCTGCCGAAGAGCTGCTTTGTCTCTTTGAGATTATTCACTGTGCATTTATGTTGATATTCTGAGGATGGACGGTGCCGTAGTCGGCACCGAAGAAAGGTAAGAATGCTCGAATAACATTTAATGTGATCAGCAGTAGGCATAGGGAATATGAACATTAGACAACATATACATGGTCCAAAGAAAATAATGTGTAGTGTAGTGAACTGTACTGTACTCTAGTGTAGTGTAGTGTAATGTAGTGTAGTGTAGTGTAGTGTAGTGTAGTGTAGTGTAGTGTATTGTGATGTAGGATACAGAAGCGTAATGTAGAATCGTGTTGTGTAGTGTGTAGTGAAGTGTAATGTAGTGTTGTAGTGTAGTGTATAGTGTAGTGTAGTGTTGTGTAGTCTAGTGTCTCCTTGTGCAGTGCAGTGCAGTTATCACAACAATCGCACAGATAGCTTCGGTACGCGGATGACTTTCGAAAACTCGATAATTGTTCTAGAAGAACGAATGTTAGCCTGCAAGGAATACAATGTATCAGTAAAAAACATGAGAGACTGGAGGTCAAGAGTAAACAAAGATATGATCAGGAACTTAGACAAAGTCAAATAAGCCGAGGATCTTCAGCCTGACGCAACAGTTATAAGAAGACAGACAACTGATAAGTCATACATACGAAGTAAGTTGAATACGGAGCCACCATGTTGCCCAGTCGCCCTCCAACAGATCCCATCCCCAGTCCGACGTTCCTGTTGTAAAGAAAACAACGTGTATGTCACTACAAACGTATAATTCAATCCCAGGTTATCTGACATAAGTTTTCTGTGATCGACATCATTTGGTGGTAGGGTATATGTAATTAGAACACAACTTACCGGACGGTGGTTGGATACAGCTCCGGGGTATAGAGAAAAACCCCACTGAGCGCCGCACTAATACTGAACTTGCCGATCATACTGAATGCGATCGACACAGTCGACAGGGCGGCATCTGAAGCCATAAATAAAGTTAGTCAAAGTTAGTCAAACATGAATAATTACACATAAAATAACTTAAAAACTTAACTTTAAAAAACATTAACTTTCATCACAAATGGAGAATACTGGTTGACTTATTGAGATGCATCTTTGTCCTGCACACTTTCAAGTGGTGTGACCAAAAACCATTTTATGCGATCCTACATGTAGGTATAATTATAACTGTCATTGTCTAAACACTGTAGTAACAACAACAGCGGCATGACATGTGAACACTGCATCAGTAATTATAACGACATTCGTGTTGTTGTTGTTGTTGTTACGTAATCCGAGTTCAGCTTTTGAGTTGCACCATAATAATATATTATTTCCAGAAAGGATGGCAGTGCTTATGAGACTGCGAGGTATAGAACTACTCACCTGTGGTTTGTGGAATGACTAGAGTGATGAGGAGGCTGATACCCGAAGTGATGAGGAGCACACACATTGGCCATCTCCGTCCGATGCTGACATAAAGCAAACGGAAGACAAACGGTGATTAGTCTGTAAATGTTC